>PVIR01001215.1:0-132263 GCA_004026965.1 Petromus typicus | reverse complement strand
TCTTGCTTTTCACGCTGCAATTGGCAGAATGACCTATACCTTGTAGACTTGGACAGCCAATGGCGTGGCATGCCGGTGTCTAAGTTAGGTCCTGAGTCAGAGACGAGTGATATTTACTAGCTCCTTTCATTCCCTCCCCCTTGAAGAAATTCTGTTTCCCTCCTTGTTCTTATCCTCATCCTCAGGCATTAGTTTCTCAAAAAATGTGGATTATTTTTGGCTTTTTAGTGCTGAGAAAGGCAGGGAAACAAAGAATTGGAAAGTACAGCCTTTCCTGAATGAGGAAAAGGGGAAAAGACAGAGATCTGTGCATTTTAAGTTTGTATGCTCTGGGGTCACTTCAGTGTTCGTCCACCCTCCTCATTCTCCTCAGTTTTGCTTTTCTCATTTCAGCTGTGGCCTTGGCTTTATGTCTTTGTGTAAGAGGATGTGTAGCCTGTGTTTGCTGATTGGATTTTCATCACACCTGACTTTTACTTTAAGATTCTGTCAGCGGATATGTGCGCCTCGTGGTTTGATCGAGGGGGATGACTTTCCTAGAGAGATGTTTTATTTCCTGCTCTGAGACTACCAGGTGACAGGATACCACCTGTGGAAGTGCCAGTTTCCAGCCCAAGGCTGAAAGTTACATCTGCAGAAAGTCATCAGGGTCATGGGTTCTAGCTGGTAAAACACTTGCTGCCCCCCTCTGTGGACAGGTGGCCTTGTAACTGGCTAAGAGGCATCCAGCCAGTGTGGCATCCCAGTTCTGGGCTCCGTGATGAAGGTGAGTCATGTTTATAGGGGAAATCTAACAGGTTCAAAGGAAGTGACACCTGTACTCACTTAAGGACCCAAGGAGTTCAGCTCTACTAGGGAGCATCTGACACGAGAGGATCAGGATCACAACAGTAGCGGGAGCCCTGCAGGGTCTCAATGTGGGAACTTACTGGAGGAAAGGCTTTATAAAGTCTCTGTAACCTATAGGTTCTGGATGGCATAGGAGAGTCCTACAATATACCCCTAATGGATTAGGGTAACCCAGGGATGGCCTGTGAGGATCACACAACCAAATTTCTACTCTCTTATCTACAGTCCCGTTGTGGGAAATGCCTCATCTATTTTTTCTAATGCCCTACGACCATCCCTCTGTAATCACTCTCCCCTTACTCTCTGGGGCTCAAGTGGAATCTTAAGACCATTCTGTAGAACCTCAAACTGAAGCACATGTGCTCACCACAAAGTAAAATGTCTGTCATTAAGTATGGTAGCTTATGATCCTCCTGCCCGCGCAGTTCGTGACTTAGCTAGATCATGTCTCAAATATTTTTTAAAAGTTGAGGGAGGATGCTGGGGATATACAGTCAGTGCAAAAATTTCTGGGATCAGGCCCTGAACCCCAAAATATATATCTGACTCATAAATGGGTTCCATTGTATTTTCCATCTCACTCAGGAAGTAGAAAGTTTGATTATTCTTAGTTCCTATGTCATTTTTTTCTGCTATTAGAGATTGAATCATATAAGGGATCTAAGTTGCTGAATCTCTATCTGAAGAACTTAATATCAGCTCATGTCCCAAACACAGTGGCATTACTGATGGAGATTTGTGACTATTTAAAGCAAACCTAAATAAAGTGGACACCAACTAGGGAATGTTTCTCAAATTCCCAGCAAATGTGGGAGAGACACTGAGTGCCCAGACTACACTTCTTTTCACTCTCCTGTGGCTAATTCTGACCCAGCAGCAGAGAAAATGCAGCATATCACAGTGCAAAAGCTGTGGACAGCCACATTGGACTCTGACAAGCTGCCAAGGACCACTGCTACTAACCTCAGTGCTGATGCTTTGTCCCCAAATCTTCACACACTGTAATCTTGTTCTAGAGCCATTCTGTAGGTTAAAAGAACCCTGTATTCGCCATTGTTTTCAGCCTTTGTGTCCTTTCAAGAAGAATATGCCAATGTGTTTTCTTTTCTCATTTTAGCTGCCCAAAGTGTGTGGGGAATGAGGAAAGTTACAATAACAAAACATTATCAAAAAAACCCTGGAATGCTACTTACATAAAGATTCTTCCTTCAGATAGACTTAATTGGAATTAGTGGTGATATATGTCCTTGTTGATACTCTATTGTCAGAAAAAATATTTACATTAACTGAGAATGTTAATGCTCCCACTGGCTTGAAAAAAGATGGATGTACAGACCTTCCACAGCCAAGACCCCTGTACTGTCAAAATTTTTGATATGGCACGTAGTCCTGGAATCAGAAAGATATGTCCCCACACATATTCAAAAGGACTGTGCATACATTCATTCATTTGATAAATGTTTCTTGAATAAGTACCATATAAGTATTCAGTGGTGCACAGATAATTGTTTTCATGGACTGTTACACATGTGGTAGGGCCAGACAGAAATTCAGCAAATCGATTAGTCACTGACTACTTGCTTAGGTATTTCAAACATTCCTTGAGGACACAAATATGTATGTCCACTGACTTCTGGCTGGTCAGAATTTTATTTCAAGTAATTCTCTCCACTACTTTCCTCTTACCTGGGTATCTACTCAAAAGGTTTTTGTTTTTTTTTTTTTAAACTACCGTGTTTAATTCCAGAAATGTTCATTTGATAAGTCTCTTATACTTTCCTCCTCTGGTGAGGCTATTTAAAGAGAAAAAAATTGCAGTGACTGGAAAGGAACTGATGCTCACTGTATTTCAAGAAAAAATAATTTGTAAAGATAGATTGTTTACAAAATATTTGTGATACTATCTGGTCCTATCATAAACATAGGTTGACAAAGTTGCAATCAATACAATGGCTGGTTCTGCAATTTTCACTATACAACAGTTTAAACTGATAATTCAGGTTTTAATATTTTCACTCTTTAACCTTTTATAGTACCAACTGATTAATAATACTTTCATCAGTCTTTATGAGAAATCTAATGACATAGTCAGTTAAATATAATACATCATATGTTCAAGATATAAAATAAAGACACTTTTTCAAACAACTTCATTAAAATGAACTTTGAAACTTTATCAGGCACTTACGGATAGAGTTGGTGACATTTTAAGGTTTGAACTGAAAAGCTAAATCTAATTTCACTCCATTTGAAGTGATGAAGTTTCAACACTTTTGGTGGAAAGATAAGTCTCTGCAGAATTAGAAACAAGTAAACATGAAGTATTTATACTTTTCTTTTTGGTAAATGTCTTGTAAGAACAATAAAAGAATTAGTTCTATCAAGTAATAGTGAAAATATTTAATACCATCATCTGCTTTGGTAGTTTATCAAATGCACAGTGCATATATGGTAGTTAAATCTGAAAGAAGGGTCTGAACAGAGTTTAGTGACCAAAACAGAAGATAAATAGTAGGTCTCTGTCTTTTCCTAGTAGATTATACATTTAGCAAAACTGAACTAATCATATCTGTAAGAAAATGCCTATTAGCAAATTCATCCATTTTCATAGTTCTATTGTGAAAGGCAGTTATTTGTCAGATTATAACTCTATACCACAATCAATAATTTGCTAACAAGTAATCTTTTAAAATATGTTTGGTTTCCTTTATTGAAAACATTGGCTGTTAAATGTAAGTTCCGATTCGTAGTTGAATGTATTGACGAATGGTCGGGAAGCTAGTAGAACCAATAGACTACTGCAGGGTTCAAACAGCACAACAGATGTCACTCTGAAGGGTGGGTCTGCATGGCCGTATTCTTTACTCTCCTGAAACACATTTTCCTTTGTTACATTCGCACTGCTCACACCCATCCATGCTCCTGATCAACAAGACAAGCAGGGAAATGAGAGGATATGTTACAAATAGTAAGAGAGTGATTTTATGTCTGCTTAAAACTACCAGGCAATTTCCATTTTTGTTTCATGTTTATAAGTTGTTTTTATTTCCTTTCACTTGTAGAGGAAGGTCTTTAGTGAAAAATCTTCACCAAGGTTAAGATAACCTCTCGGAGGACATTTTCTTCCTGTTATTTTCTATTTCTTTCCCCTACTGCTTTCTGCGTTCAAGTGTTGATAATGTGCTCCAGCTTTAATTTGACTGGGTCACATCTATTGCTTCCCTCTTCTTCAAAGTACATTATGTATCTTTTTAATAATTTAATTTGTTAATCATCTCTCCAGCTCTTCTTTACATTGCTGACCTGGGCGCATGTTTTAATCGCAGCGTCAGCCTTAGCTCGAGCCATTTCATATCCGCGATGTTACAGTGAGTGACTGGCTGCTCATCTCCCCTTCCCCCGCCTGCCGTAGATGTCGCCTTACTCAGTGAGTGTCAGTGGCTCTTGTCAAGCCGTCTTTTCACAGGCCTCAGCAGTTCAGAGCCAGAAGAAATGAAGCATTTATACAATCAAGACGCTACCCTCTCTCACAACCCCCTCATCTTAATGACAGAACGTAAGGCTGACTGTGGTGAGGCTCTTCCTCTTCCCTGTGCATTTCCACAGCTGCCTATGGATGATAAGGAAACCCAAAAACATTTAGGGAGCAAGGAGAAAAAGAAAGTGAGGAAGGATGTCTATTTTCAGCTAAATGAGAAAAAGAGATCTTAACACAAGTAAACTTAGTTTAAAAAACTGCCTCAGGTTTTTATTTTTCCATCAGGTTTAAAGGTATTGTAGGTTGATTTTATCCATGCACAGAGAAAGTGTGTATGAGGTATAATTAGTGGGGGTTCTCTGAAGAATCCTTTAGGTTAACTGCTGATACAATGAAAATTACATGAATGAATTTTAGATATGCTGAGTGAAAAAAAAGCAGAGACAGAGGAGGATATAAGACTTCATTTATACGAAGATCTATAAAAAGCAAAAGTAATCGATGGTGACATACAGCGCTTCAATGATCACGTCCCGAGTGTGAGGGGCGGAAGCAGGTATGACTCGGGAGGGAACTTCCTGCAGTTGTGACGATGCCTAATCTTGAACAGAGCCTGGTTGGTATTGGTACATGCATCTGTCAGACCTAGTCAAAAGTCTCAAAGAGGATGGATACATTTCACCGTGTATATGCAAATTTTATCTTAGAAAGCAGGAACACAAACAGCATAGACTTTATTAAAGTATATCCATGCTGAGTTATCTAGGGTGAAACGTACTAATTCTGGAATTCACTCTGAAATGCGTTCAAAGGCCAAGACTGATGGATGTTCAGGGGTAAAGGGAGATAAGTGATTGAGCAGACAGAGCAGTAAATACTAATTATAGAATCTATGTGGAGGGGCCATCAGTATCATCATATAATCCTTTAAACTAAGTTTGACATTTTTTCTTAGCAAAAGAGTGGGTAGGGAGGCAATTTTCCCTCCTTTATCCCAAAAATCTCCCCTAAATTTTGTCAGATCTTCTGAAATGTCCCTATAAATATGGACCTTACTAGGTTATTACACAGCACCTTTCTTTTGAAATAAAGACCTATCCAGGTATGAAAATATGAAGATACTAACAAAATTATGATCAAGCAACTGTTTATATAGCTTGTACTGGCACTGTCCTTATTTTTGAAAAAAACTTACTAGTGAAAAGTTCTTTCACCAGTGAAAAGTTCTGGACTGTACACTATTAGAGCCCTTCTATTTAGGTATGAAACATAAAATTGACAAATGATTCATTAGAAAAAAAATGTATGTTATGAGAAGGTTACGTGTGTGTGTATGTGTGTGTATGTCTGTATGTGTGTGTGTGTGTGTGTGTGTGTGTGTGTATTTGTGTGTGTGTATGTTGCTGGGCACTGAACTTATCTTTCACTTTGAGACAGTCTCTTGCTAAGTTGCTCAAGTAAGCTTGAAATTGCAATCCGTTTGTCTAAGCTTAGCAGTACAGGCATGCACCACTGTGTCTAGCTAAGGAGGTTTTAGTTGTTTTGAATTAGTAGCTAATTGTAGTTATATAATAGCTAGATGTATTTTGTTCAGCTATCATTTTCTCATTTCTGCTGTTAAGTCACAAATTATTAGTTTTTTCTTTAAAAAAAAATAAATCCAGGAGAGTAAGAGAATGACTACTCTACAAAGAAATTCTGAGCTTATAGAAATTCTGTTGCTCTCCTCTATGAAAAGTAGTCTCTCTGCGCTAGGAATATGGCCCAGATTCCCAGGTAACTGTCCTCCATAATGATCAATTTAATGTTATTGGATCTATCACATATTCAATATGAGTTTTCACTTACTCTTTCAAATAGGAAATTAAATATATTTGGAGAATGAGAAACTATTAACTCTGATTCTTAAAATTTGGCCCCCAATTTACTTCGTGTTTACATGTTATTTTACAGATCTGGTGAAATACATGGTTGAAATGTTTTAAGCATAACACAAAAAGGAGAAAACTCATTTAACTGCCTGCAAAAGCTAGATAACATTTCCAAGTTGGTTGAAATGTTACAAAGCCACAGTTTATGATGTCATTTATATTTTATCAAGCTGCTGCTGCAAAAAAAATTATATCATGGGAAAAGGTTCTTTGGCGTAATTCAAAATAAATCCTGATTGTGCCTGTCAAGACACTGACAACCTGGGCATGGGCTGGAGGAAGGTGGTACACATCTGCCCGGAGGGTCTCTAAGAACTACGGACTCCTGTCCGCTGCACAGCGCCACTCACTGTGCCACCGTGGGCCTGTCACCCCAGTTCTCTCAGCCTCAGTTTTATTTTGTTGTGGTTTTGTAGAATTAATATTTGGAATTTAAGATCCTTCCAGCTAAAATGCACAACTTTGGAAAACAAAGTAATATTTTGACCAGAGATTGGCAAAAAACAAGTATTCTAATAGTGCAAGCATTTTAACTTCTGAACAAGAGAAGTACGACTTTAGGACATACTAAATACTCAGTGTGTATTAAACACTGCGCCACCACTTCGCTTCCGTTGTTGCTTTGGAAACTTGTACAGTCTTGTGAAGGAAGCAAGGAGAAATGAAAAGCTAAAGACAAAATACTGAACAGGAAACAGGTTAGTATCTTAAAATCATACAGTTCATAGATGGCAGGACCAAAGTCAGACCCAGGCCTCCCAAACTCCATAGAATTAATTAATATAATATCCTGTTTTAACTCCCCTCCTGCTCCCAAAACAAGGTACATGGAGCTGGGACTCTGACGAGCAGCATGCAGAGTTCTGAGTGCAGTAACCACATGCCATTAACAAGACTTTTCTGTAGGTATCTAATTTCCCAATTTTTAAATTGCAGGCACAAGTGGATGGTTTCTTCTTCTGTAGCAATTATTTGAATACTTATCACATCTAATCTCAAGTCTTTTTCTGATACTGAAAAATCATATGACTTAAGGAGTAACACAATTTACTCTTACTATAATAACCCAAGTGTTTGCTATTAACTCAAAGTCAATTGGCTATAACACAGGTGAAGATTTGAAAGATTCTTGGGAAGTGAAATCTACAGAACTCCTTTACACATGAGCTAGAAATGGAAGCGATCTCTCCATGTTTGTTTTCATAATGGTCGTATTAGCTTTCCTGCTACTGGAACCAATACTGAATAGATCCAACTTAATGAAGGGGACATTTATTTGACTGACAGTCTCAAAGGTCTCAGTCTATGGCTAATTGGCTCCAAGTAGCAGAAAGGTACAGTAAAGCTACCTAAAAGTGGGCTTCACTTCTTAAAGACTGGAAACTTCCAGGGTTAATCCACCCATGAGTGCAGCATCCCGTCGTCCAATCATCTGCCTGGGATTTTTTAATCTAGGCAAATACATAATTAATATTAACTATACAGTGCTGGTATAATTCGAAGTGGGCTAAAAGTATTTGGCAAAGGGAAAAGAGACAAGAGTTTATATAGACCTAATTTTCAATTTTCTAATTTAAAAGTTATCTGAAATAAGATAACTTGTCTTTCAAGTTTAGATGACAAGTCTTACGTGAAATTGCATTTGCACAGCAATCTGTGAAGGAGTGGAGAGGCAAAGGAACTCCATGAAACAAGAGAGGAGACCCGAGTTTGTCCATGTGGTGATGCGGAGTCAGAGACAGAGCTGGAGCTCACGCTGCAGGCCCGGCTCTCAGCCATAACCGCTGTGCTCAGCTTCCCTCCCGCCCAGAGGGGCTTTGCGGGTTTATGAGTCACGTCCTCAGGCTGCTGTAAAAGAGCAGGATCACAATTCCATGAATGATATATGTTCTTCAGTGCTTTTGTTCTACACTGCTCAGGAATGTGTAAGAATTAGAGAATCGTTCTCTTCTGATAACCCAAAGCAAGAAAAAGCTCATAATGATAATGCTGGTAAATGTCTGAAGCATCTATTTCAAGTTTTCTTCATAAAATACCTCATGAGCTTATTTATTCAATTTCATTCTGTTATTACATCTCTTACTTGGGGCAGATGTAATACAAGAACTAATACTCAAACTTAGCAGATTGCAATGAAGGAAGGAAGATTTAATTTGATGTAACCATTGTGGTAGTTGCTGGTACAGTGATTCACTGGTCCTGAGATTTAGCAAAACAAAGATCCAGAGTCAGATCATTGTCTCTTAGTTTTCAAATGTCATTTTTGATGTTACCTGGGAAACATTTTTGAATCATACATTTGAGAGAGCCTAGAGACTTACAACTCTACAGACTATAACAGCCAATGAAGCATTATTATCAGTAACTGGAAAGAATACATAATATTAACATATACAGTCTGATCTATAGATACATTATTAACTGTGAGATGTATGTCATTTATACTATCTCTAGGTTTTCACAATATTCATATATACTATATTTATTAAATTTTTCTTTGAATTGATTCAATATTTTTATGAGTATAGTTTATGTGAAAATTTTTTTCATTTTTTATTGAAATCTTTATTGATACATTACATATACACATCATGATTGCACACCACAATGGAAATTTGTACCAGTATAAGACACAACTTAGTTCTCATTTTTTCCCATAGCCCTACCCACCCCACCACCCCCCATATACATAAAATTTGTTTCCTTTCTTTTTTGTTATAATCTCATTATTTTCCCCTTTCACTCTATTTCACTTTGAGTATTTTCTATTTCACAATATATAACATACAATTCTAGAACTCATTTACATCTTTATTTTCTCATACCAGAGAAAAGATGCGATACTTACCTATCTGTAACCTATTTATGCACTAAGATAATCTAATTATTAGTGTTAGTGAGATTTTTTATTTAAAATTTTCTCTATAATCCTATTACATGGGACCCTGAGGCAGGAGAATCACCACAAGTTCAAGGCTAGCCTGGGAGATAGTAAGTTCAAGTGAGCCTGGATTATACAGCAAGACTCTGTTTAAAAAGTCATTAGTACATGATTTAGTCCATGTTTGCCATACATGAGGATTACATTCCTTATGTGGAGCTGGTACACATGCCAAACATAGTAAGATTCAGTTTTTCTTCCCTTTTCCCTGAGTCCACCCTCCATCTCTTGATTTTTTTTTTTTTTTTTTTTTTGGTATTGCAGAAAAATCTATTTCCTTGCTTCCTATTATCTACCCTTTATTTTGCTCTTATTCATATTTTGGGTTTTTCACAGTAAGAGACCATGCACTGTTTCAGCCTGTGTGTTTGATTTCAGTAAACATTATGATCTCACGGTGCATCCATTTTCCTACAAATGGCCCAGGTTTGTGTTCTTATATATCAGAAGACTGCAGATAACTCCGATAGATATTAATTGACAGTTAGAAATGATTGGGCCTAAGACACAGAGTAGAGATGGTCAAGGTTTAGTGGAAACTAGGCCACAAGATGGAGATACCAGAGGTATGCCTGCAGCCTCTCCAGAGAAAAAGAGCAGTCCAGAGCTGCTCTGGACTAGCACCACCTAGTCCAGCAGGCCAGAACAACATACAAACACAGATTGTGTGAATACCCTGACCTTCACTCCTATCCTTTCCAGAACTGCATCCATTCTTCATACAACGTATCTCTTTTTTTTTTTTTTTTTTTTTTTTTTTTTTTTTTTTGAGACAGGGTCTCACTTTGGCCCTGAGCTCAGCCTCAAACTCACATCACAGCAATCCTCCTGCCTCTGCCTCCCAAGTGCTGGGATTACAGGCATGAGCCGCCACACCTGGCACTGTGGTATGTGGTGCTGATAGCTGCTGGGCATGAGTTTCCATGCCCAGTATTGTATGTGGTTACTGGGGGATTTAACCCAGGTCCTTGCACTTGCAAGACAGGCACTGGAACCACAATGCTATGTACTCTTACTATGGACTCCTGCTATGTATTTATTTTTTCTATTAAATCAATATTAACTAAATGGCTGTACTTATAATCCTACAGGTTAGCAACCATTTGACCCAAAGTAACCTGTGATACTACTTCACTGTGTAGAAACCACCTAGACAAAGAGTCTCAGTAGCGACACATTCTCACATTCTGCTTCTCTAGAGCTTTCTCTCAATAAACCATTCCTTTTATTAACCTCCTGTGTCCTTGAGTCCACTCTCCAGTATTAGGAGATACAAACTCTCACATCTGACCTCTAACAGGATGGGAGTTACTTCCCCATAGCAGGAGTAGCTCGCCATTGCATGCCACACCTCATTTTCCTCATCCATTCATCTGCTAATGGACATCCATGCAGCTGCCAAGATTTAGCTATTATGGTATTGTGCTGCTATAAATGGTCCTCAGGGATCTCTGCTTTCTGATTTTGCTGCCTGTGTGTAATTCCCTCTCCTTGAATGTGCCCTGGACCCAGCAGCTTGATTCTTGTGAAAAGGAAAGCAGCAAAAGTGATGAGATGTCACTTCCATGGCCAGGCTACAAAAGACTGTGATTTTCATCTTTCTCAACTCTCTCTTTTGCTTTCAGCCTTTACATTTTAACAAGCTGCTATGATGGAGGAAGCTACCTGAGGGGGAAAAAAAAAAAAAAACTGAGGACACTCGAGCCCAGAGATGCTGTGGAAATGAGCACAACCAATAAGTACATGGCTGAATTGAGAAGCAGGTCATTCCCTTAGCTAGCCCTGAGATAATCGCTCCCCAAACAATAGGAGACACAGAAGCAGAAGATTCGGCTCAACCACACCCAGATTCCTGATTCACACAAATTGTGAGACTGTAAGCGCTGAATCATTCAACCTCTAAATCAAGGGAGAGTTACACAACATAACATAACTAGTCCACTAGTAAATTAAAAAGCTTCTAGACACACCGTATTGGTTCATCTTAACAATGGATGAAACAGCTTAGAATTCAGTCTTTAAAGCCACACTTCTAAAGTTCAAAAGGCATCTCTGACAGTTCCCACGTGTATGATCCTAGGCATCATACTTAGCTACTCTGTGCTCCAATATTGCCAATTACATATGCAAAAGAAGCTAAATCACCTAAAGGGCCTAAAACAATATCCTACCTATTTTCTTATTTTATTTTCATTCAGTATATCACCAGTAATGGGTAGTTATTTTAGAAAAAAAATGAAGACTATGAAATACTATAATTAAGGACATTATAGAAATGTTGAAAACCATAAATATTTAAAATATGAAAATAATGTGAAAAATAAACCAATAAAATCATAGCTTTACTATGTCATTACATTTTTCTTATTGAATGAAAACTTTTTCTGATGATCCAAAGACCAAAATAGAAGGAAAAAGCAATTTTTCTGGAATTAGAAAGCTCAGATTTGTATCTGAGTAGGATGAGAAAAATAAACATCTATTTTAAAGATTTTTGTGAAGAAAATATCTGTGATTATAATCTTTAAATCCAGAATACAAGTTCCATCAAAAGAGATAAGATCAGTATTGCTCATCTCCTGGTTTATTCCTAGTTCTGGACACACAAAAGACATTCATAAAATTTGTTAAATTAATATTAACTGAACATTATTCAAGTGATTGATGAAGTTAATGTTCAGTGGCCATAGTTTTGCTTTAATTCTATTTGTAAGAATCGAATTATCACCTTCAATCCATACACAAAAGGAAGATCACACAAGGTCATGAATACGAGGAGATGGGGATTATCAGAAGTCATTTCAGAGACTGCTGATCACAACAAAGTTTGGTGAAGGTCTACATGCCTAACACAAATATCACCCTGCATGAACATTCTACAGGGTCAACGGGCCTCAAAGCAAGTTTCAATAGTGTTTCTAAAAATTCAAATTGCAATGAGTATGGTTTCTGAGTATAATATAATAAACTAGAAATATATAAGATAAACTTCAGGAAGTACATTAATACATGAAAATTAAATAATTCAACCTTCAATAACTAATGTATCAAAGAGGAAATCAAGAAAGAAATTTTAAAATTTCTTAAAGTAAATAAAAATACAAATATAACATACATAATCTCTGTATTATAACAAAAGCAGGACAAATGAAAAAGTTTATAATAACATTTACAACAAAAAGTATAAAGTTCTTAAACAACTATCATTGCATCTTCTTAAGTTCTTAATTATAAAACAAAAAAATCTGAACCAAACCAAAATTAGAAGAAAATAATAAAAATCAAAGCAAAAAATGAGACTAATAAAAAAATGAGAATTAAGTTGTGTCTTATACTGGTGCAAATCCCCATTATGGAGTGCAATCATGATGCATATATGTAATGTACCAATAAAGATTTTAAAATTTTTTTTAAAAATCCAAAAGCCCTAATGCAATGAGGATTTGATTCTTCAGAAAGATAAATAAAATTGACAACAGTGGCTAGTTAAGAAAAAAAGCTCAAATACATAAAATCAGACATAGAAAGGTAGACATTGCAACTGACACCAGAGAATCTTGAGAAAACCTGTGAGAACTTCCATATCCAGGTCCAGAAAGGTGGTGCTGGATCCCAGGCCTCAGGCCAACACCAGGTGTATGCCATCCTATTGGAAACTTCATGGAGTCCTGCTGAGAAGTCCATGTACAGGTCCTCGGTAACTGCTCTGCACATGTGCTTGGGACCCTGTAATTAGCAGGTCACATCTACCACCCTAGTCATCCTTGCCCATCCTAGTCACGTACGTTGGTGAGACTTTAAGTATGTATGTATTCTATTCTTTGCTTATAAATTCATTCCGTCACACAAATATTTATTTGGTGTCTACTTTATGACAATCACTGAGAAATTGCCATCAGAGAAAATGGACATGGTCGTATACCTTACGTGGTCATTGTAACAGAAGTTCAGGGATCGCATTTAGTCCCAAGTGATATAAGGAATCATTTCTATGATAAATGCTGCAAAAATACAGAACCTTTGCCTGTTTCCCTTAGAATATTCTAGCTCCACTGGATTTATGTATAAAAGGAATAAATGGTGTTAAACTTAGAGTCAAAATATACATATATATCAAGTGTCCTAATTTAACCAGTCTCTCAAGGTACATAGGAAATGAGGAAGAGCTAAATTTCCCACCCAGGACTTACAGGTTTGGAAAAATTTCAACAAAGCATATGGGTATGAAAATTTTTTCTATGGCCTAAAACTAATCTATGAAGTTGCCTTTCCCTCTTGTTCTTCTGCCTGAATATGACGGACTCTTCCCTGCTCAGGGTTCGTCAGTTTTTCCTCTTCTTATTCTCAGCTTTGAATCCCATGGTTTCCAACTCTCCCACTCCATCTTGCTGCCATCTCCTCCACAGCTCATGTAACTAAGAAGTTTTTTGAGATACGGTCCCACTTTGTAGTTCAGGCTAGTCCTGAATTCACTATGTAGCTCAGGCAAGCCTAGAACTCACAGAAATCTGTGAATTGTACTGGGACTACACATGTGAGTCATCACGCCCGGCATTGTGATATGTGGTTACTGGGGATCAAACTCGGGACTTTGCACTTTCCAGGTAGACACTGGAACCACTGAGCTAAATTCCCAGCCCTCTAATACTACCTTTACATAGTGTTTGATAATATCAAAAATTCAACTCATGTTTCTTCTTCCAATCACCTTTTGATTATTTCTAAGCTACTCCTCCAATAAATATAGGCTTCCAGATTTTGTTGCTGTTCTTGGGTTTTTGTTCGTCTTTATGAATTCAGGCCAGTGGCCATCTCTAGCCTCCTTAGTATTTCAACCTTCTCACTTTCCTACTGTTTTCTATTATTCCAGACCATTTCACCTCAATGATAACAATTCACTGAGTCCAGAGATCTATAACGTTTGATCTTACCACGATGTCATTTCCATGCATTCGGGTTCTTACTTCATTCCTTGCTAAATTTAAATCTCGTTATCCATTTTGTACTAATTTTATTAGAGCATTCTCAACTCTATTGCTCCAACTCTCCTCTAACTTGACTGAATAATACAATACTTGGTTAGATTCACTCTCTATTTATCCCCCGATCTTCTTCTATAACAGGCTGGAAGGCTGGCACAGTACTGCCCTGCAAACTGATTAGTCATTGGCCCTCTACTCTCTGAAATTTTACCAAATTCATCTACCCCATGCAATTTTCCATTCTCTTGCTCAAGTATTTTATACCTCTGCAGTCTTCTCAAAAGTTTACTATTCTTCCCCAAACTTAATCCTACTCATTCTGAGCTACCTACTTCTCTGTGAAAATAAGAACAATCTGAGAAAGCTCCTGGCTCAGCCATCCAGCAGACCGCACAGTGCGTGTCGCCTTATCCTCTGCTTTTCTTCTTGTTACTACGAATCAACAGTGGTTATTGGCATATATTCCACCTGACACTACACAAAATTTGGTTCAGTAGAATCTACCCTTTCCATGTGATTAGTATTTTTCTCTTCCTAATAGAGCATTCCTATCAGTATACGCATTTTGTTATTTACTCTTTCTTTAAACACTCAACCTTACATCTGACTCCATTTACCATCTCTTTTCATAGAAAAATTTCTAGAGAGTTCCTTGTACTTGGTCTCTGAAATTCCTGTTCTCCTTTGAATACAAAGTCAGCTAACTCCATCATCCATCATTTGCCTCTATCTCCCACCAAAATTTATTTCATTAAGGTCCACATTAATTTCTAATTTCCTAAACTCAGTGATTACTTCTAAATTTTTCATAGTTGATCCACATGTGTATCTGACACAGTTCGTCAATCTCCAGGTGAAAATTTGTTTCTTTGTTTTAGTGGCTGCTAGTTCTCAGTCTTTCACTGCTAGTTCCTTTTCATCTCTGCAAAAATACATAGCAAAGTCAAAAATATATAACAGGTAGTAAATAAGTAGAACTTTCTCAGATGAGAAAGAGATAAGGAGATGAAAGTAGGGAGAGGGAGTGGGGAGAAGGGAATAGAAAGGAATTGTGTACGTATACCAGCTCTCTACAAAGAAGATAAAATTACGTAGTGCAAGCAGGCACTAATCGTAAATAAATAAATAAATATTAAAATGAAAACATCTCAACCCTCCCTTGTACACTTCATGTCTTTTCCTGAGTTTTCACAGTAGCCTTCATCACTATTTTATATGTACACATATGTATATTTTAGATATGTAGTTTTATTGTTATCAACTGTCTTTATCTTTCCCTGAATTCAGTTTTCCTAACGAGTTCATTTCTATTGTTTTTAATGAAAGCAATTTACATTTGGCTTGAGTTCCTATGGACACTATCCTGTATGAAACAGAGAGAGGTTGTTACCAGAACCCCAGAAGTGAGTCCTGACCTCCTATGAGCCATGACAGCACTAGGTAAATTAAAGAATAAAGACAGGAAAGGAGATTTAGAGAAGAGTTCTGAACCTCATCAGTGCTTCTCTAGGCAGCCAAAATGGAGGCGTTGAAAGCTCGCCACTCTTCAGTGCGTTCCTCGGGAGCGACAGGTGACAGCGGGCAGTGATAATTCTACAACCATGAGAGCCTCGTGCTGATGAGACTCTTATGCTGATGAAGGTCTGATGTGGGTTAAAAGGTCGAGATGAGCGAAGATGTTCTTACCACAGGTGGGATGAGTTAAGCTGATAGGGAATTTGTTCCCCTCCAGATGATCCCTCCTCAGACCTTTTTACTCAGTTCAGTTCAAAGAAGCAGGATGCCTTCAGTTGACATCTTCTTGCCCTTGAGTGTCACAGCGCCATGGGGCTACTGAGGTCTCAGCTATGACCAGAGGCAAAAATGGAGTCATGTTTCCGCATGTCAAAGCCAGCCTGTGGGCAAGAAGACTAGATCTAATCACAATTTAATGGTGAAAAGATTCTTCCCAAAAATTATGTAGAATTGCTTCCGACACTATCTCATTTTGTGTTTCTCTGGCATCGATTATACAACTCGGATCACCATGGAATCAAGCATTATCGTAAATATGTAAACAGTTGATTGTGATCACCTTCCTATTTCTTTCCTGTGAAATTTTTTTTTGTAAATTAAAAAATTAATAGCCACACACTTTCTAATTATGATTGCTTCTTTTGGATCTCTTCCTACCTTGGTGGTGACATAGTGTACTTTCCTCGCCTGCTGTGATGATACTCATAGTAACTAAGCTCTCTCCTAAAAGCTCACTGTTATTTTTCTAGGTTGTGATCTTCAAAAGTTAAATACATTATTTGAATTCTTACCAAAATGTTCTCTCAGCACCAAGAAGTTCTGTTTCTTGTTCATTTAAATTTTTTATTCTGTAAATTAATGTTTAATGAGGGCATAGCCTTTTTTATTGAAAAGTAAATTTTATGATAGGATGCTGCTGAAAATACATTTTAACACACAATTAAGTGGTGGTTTGCATTGGCAGATTAGAGAAAATTATTCTTGAATAAAATGATTCAAAATAAAGTAGCATGGACAGAATGACTACATCATTTCTAATATGATAATGGCTACAATGTAGGTAGCACCTAATATATAGTAGGATCTTCACATATATTTATTCATGTATACCACCCAAAGTCTGTGAGATGAGTCTAATCATTCCATCCTATAATTTCTTTGTCTTTCTCTCTCTGTCTCTCTCTCTCTCTCTCTATCTTTCTCTCTGTCTCTCTCTCTGTCTCTCCCCCCCCACACACACACACAAGAAAAAAGGCTTGTCATAACCACACAGTGGATATATTACTGAAAATTGAAGCTGAAAGTTGAAAATTCCAAGTTTGTTCCCCAAACTAATTGCCTTTAGGCATTCCACTATGATTCCACTGTCAAAGCACAACTAATAATTTAAAGACAGACTCAACTTATTCAAAATAAGATGCATGAATATGCTATGATTAGAAAGATTTCGACCAGAAAGTTCCAAACTAATTAAAATCTTTTCTGCTCTCTATATAATTGTGGCTGTCATAATCCAAGAAAAATGGTGTCAGACATGGCTGTCAGTTGAGGTGACTGTTTTGTTACTTTGCAGGGACAGAGGCTGTGACTTGCAGTGACAGTGTTCTCTCCACGATGCTTTCGAATCTTGGATATGACTTTAAACAATTCAATTTAGATTTTTCACTAAGTCGACTATCAGGGATCACTTTTCTTGGTAGTTCCCTAACTTGTTTCTAATTTTAACATTTATAAAGTTAAAAACAATTGCACAAACAACAGAAAATTCGAGTCTTCAAAGCATATGTCAAGTGTGACCAGTTGTTTCCTGATGTATATTTATCAATTAAGAGAAACAGAACAAAGCCAGTAGGCATTTTGTTTGGCACGACAAACACCCAGAGCACAGTCCTTCCTAACAACGCAGGTTTCTGAAACCTAGAACTGACGTCCATAAGAAAAAGTTCCTTGTTAAGGGTTCCTGCCAGCCAGGGAGTCTAGGGTATGATTGGCGCCGAGCTCTGAAAAACTTTGTCATGAGGAACTCTGACACCGGAGAGACCCAGGCTCACAATGGGAAGAAATGCTAAAACCCGAAGGGACCAGCGGAGGAGCAGCCTCCTGCGGCAACGGGAACATCAGCCTACTAATAGTGTTGGGAGAAACCACCGGCTTCCACGTGTCCTGTGACAACTTCTGGATCTTCACAGTCTTGTCTGAGATGACTCCCATGAGATTTGTGAGTGTAAACTGAAGTGCTTCAAGAGGTTTTAGCAGAGCTTCCTTCATGATTTCCATAGAACCAGGTTCCTTTTCCCCATTAAAAAATTATAGTCTATTAATAATAATAATACAAACAAAGGCACGCAATGCCCCATACTAACCACACAGATTATTTCACAAGCCAGAGGTTTGTGAGCACTGAGATAAATATGGATAACATTACATGTTACAGATAAAGCACCAAAAGGACTTGTTTATATTCTCACAGTAGAGAGTTACAAAGTCCAAATTTGAATGATGGCTGGCTAGCTGCAAGGCCAAGCCACATACAGTACAGTAGCACAGTGCACACGTCTAGCCACCACTAGAGTCACACAATCTGCCAAGAGCCTGCCGCAATTCAATAAAGATCAACTGAATGCATTAATGACAGAAATGTGGACCCAAACAAAACATGTTTTAGTAAGCATGTTAGTCTAACAAAATAATTACATCACAAAGTATCAGAGTGCTATTTCTTTAAATAATATAGTCCACTGGGAGTGAGGAGAATAGCGTTTAAAAATACAGAAATATAATACCCAGAGAATAATTCAGTACCAGGGGTGAACTCGCTTGCTCTGGAAGGACCGTCTGTAATGACTACTGTAGACTCACAGTGCCCACAGGTCTCTGTCACGACCACCCAATCCTGACACTGTGAGGAAAACACGCCAGACAGAAGAAAAACGAGTGGGCGTAGTGTGTGGCGGCAAACTTCATTTATGAATACCAGCGCTTGAATTTCAATTATGTTCCCAGGTCATGAATTATTATTCTGGGTTTTCCCAACCACTTAAAAAGATAAAAGTCAAACTTAGGTTGTGTTTTCGACACACAAGCGCGGTGGCTGTCCGGACCTGGCAGGAAAGCAGTCCGCGGCTGGCTCCTTAGCGGCACCACGTCTGCAGGCTCCTCACAAAGACTGGAAGTTCGCGAGAGAAGGAAGACGTGATGTCAAACGAATGAAATTCATCTAAAAATGTTGTTGTTGTTGTTGTTGTTGAATCACATACAGGAAGTGGAGCCATTTAAGTACAAGTGTGACAAAAAACAAGGCAAAGATTAGTAAAGTATTAAAAATGGAAGAAAGGATCACTATGGCATTAAGTGGCAAGAATTAAGTCATTTATAGGACAATGAGAGCAACAAAAGGACGCTTATTTTAAGCTCTAGACATGTTCGAAAGGATAGGTCAGAAACATAACATTAGTCACCTAAGGTCTAATTATATCTCCTCCAGCTAAGATCGAATTAATGTTTCTTTTCAAATGAGCTGATCCAAATACTTCATGGTCAGCAACTGAAATGTACCTAAAACAGCTAAGGCATGCACAAGAAGACAGAACATAGATTGGAATATGCTATTTTTCCCTGTACACTATAACAGAAGAGCGGAGGAGCCTTTTCCGTAAAGGCAGATTTCGCCCTCGCTTTAGAAGCACTTCTGCACCCACACGTCTGTGTAGTGCCGGAGAACACACACACACACACACACACAGTTGTGAAGGCGAGACCCATGTAGAGCCTTTTATCTCTCCTCGCCCGGATCCTTCTCACTGTCCTCAAAGCTGCGGAGAGTCTTCACCTTCCAGGGCTCGACCCCAGCCCCTCCCTCTCTGCGATGACCTTGCTCTGTTTCACAGAGAAATTGAAACTGTCAAGAGAAATGTCTTCAACTTCCCGACTCGGGAATGACACACATCAGGACAGCGCAGGCCTGAAGCGGAAGCATGCCTTTGTCTCGCTTTGCGTCTGTGCCGCTTCCCTTGACCTTGCTGCGGTCTGCAGCCCCCCTTCCTCAGGGGCAGGAGTTCGCTTCTCTCTGAGACCCTCGCCCTCCTGGATTTCCCAGCTCCTTCTCAGAGCCTGCAAAAGCACTTGGCTCTTCCTCAGATAAAGAACGGAGGCCAGTGCCAGCTTCCACTCGCCTCTCCTCTCCCAGCCCTCACAGCAGGTCCCAAGGAACGTGGGCTCTGCCCGCCCTGTCCTTCACCTCCCGTCAGCTCCCATTCCCTTCCCGAAACATCTCGGGCCAAGATCCCCAGTGACCGTAGGTCCCTCGCATTAAACGTGTGACCTTGTTGCCACCTTAATGTATAACTGTACACAGTCCCCTACATCGTGAACTTCATTAAATAAGTTCAAGCTAAAAATTAAGTATGAATGTCCTCCTCTTGAAAAATCGCTAATAAAATGGCCTGCAATGAGAAGAGTATTCGGCCAGCAGGACAGCACCCTTTTTGCACAGGATTAATTCTAGGGTTATGGTCAATTCCAAAACTATGGGTAAAAGGCAAATGGCATTTAAACTGAGGCAGCTAGCACTCACCTGGCTAGAGGGAAAAGCTAACTAAAGCACAAGGAACACTTCCTGAACTTATGGGGCCAAGTATCCTCCATGGGAAGAGGTGTCTAACCTGAGAAGGGCTCCCACTCTTAGATCTTCGTCCGCGCAAGCCAGCGCGGTCCCCCCACTCTCCGCACGCCATGCGCAGGCCCCCCGTGAGGGGTCCAAGCCCACGTCTGCGCGACCCTGGAAGGGTCCCTCTCGGCCCTCGCTCCCGGGGCTCTTTTCTCAAGTTCTCACTTCCGGATACCTGAGCTGATCTTTCTCCCGCAACATCAAACTGCGAGCCTTCTTCTCTCTGCTTCAGGAGCTCTGGGAGGATTTAAGCACCAGTTCGCAGACGTCAATCCAGCCTGACCACCTCGGTGACACCTGCTTCCGAGAATAAAATCCAAACTCCCTAGCACGGCCTTCAGATAGCTTCAGCATCTGGACTCTATGTTCCCTGCTGTCCTCGGCAGCTTCTGCTTTGCAGACAAGTGGATGCACGCCAGAAGTAGAAGGCAGGTCAAAATCCCAGCAGGAAACCGTAACTACGAATTATACTTTTCAGAAGACAGTGGCTTCTGAGCCTGACCACCCCGGGCGACCCGGACAGCGCTCTCTGCTCAGCGCTCACACCCAGACTCCTCGGAACCCTGGCCGTCCCTAAATTGGCTTGAGAAAATCCTGAGACAGGCACCTGACCCTATGATAAAGGGACAGGCCCAAGGGATCCAAAGGATGCTTAAAATATCCATCTAGAGGGGAAAGCAGGTCAGATTTCAAACACTGGGCTCTCGCCTGCGACAGGGTCCAGCACCTCCGGCACGGGCTGCTCCGAGAGGCCAAAGGAGGCGCAGCTCGCCCCAGGGCCGGCCTCCGCTGAACCAAATCCTGCCTGTGCTCCTGTCTGAAAACCCCTTCTTTTCTTTTTTAATTGAAATCTTTATTAGTAAATTACATATATGCATCATGATTATACTCCATAATGGTGATTTGTACCAGTATAAGACATGACTTAATTCTCATTTTTTCCCATAGCCCTACCCACCCTACTACTCCCCTATACACATAAAATTCGTTTCCTTTCTTTTTTTTGTTATAATCTCATTTTTTCCCCCTTCACCCTATTTTACTCTGAGCATTTTCTATTTCACAATATATAACATACAATTCTAGGACTCATTTACATCTTTATTTTCTCATACCAGAGAAAAGATGCAATATGTGCCTATCTGTGATCTATTTTTCACTTATGAGGATATCCTCAAGGTATGTCCATTTAAGTAGAAATGATTCAAATTTATCATTTTTTATGGTAGAGTAATACTCCCTCTTGTAACAACACTGAGATTTCATCTCACTCCACATAGAATGGCTGCCATTTCAGATTCAGCCAAGTGCAAATGTTGGTGAGGCTGCGGAGAAGAAGGAACCCTTCTCCACTGTTGGTGGGACTGTAGACTCGTACAGCCCCTGTGGAGATCAGTGTGGAGAATCCTCAAAAAGCTAGGTTTGGAGGTCCCATTCGACCCGGCCATTGCCCTGCTAGGTATATACACACAAGAATTAAAAGATTCATATCACAGTGACATATGTGCACCCATGTTTATAGCAGCTCAGTTTGTGGTTGCTACATCTTGGAAACAACCCAAGTGTCATCAACTGGAGACTGAAAACCCCTTCTGTGATAGAGTCGGCAGACGTCCAGATGTGCTGTCTGGGCTGGGTTAAATCTCTTAGTAGTTCGGGACCCTCCTCGCCCCGGTCCGGGCACCTCACGGTGCTCCTGTCATTCTGGACTGCCTGTCATTGCCTGGACATGCCACGCAGCCTCTTTTTTTCCCTTTACTTCCATCTAAGTGTTCTCACTCTCGTGCCCCAGTGTCCACACCCATCCTCACCTCCAGGTTCTGGGTATGCTGATGTTCTGTGAGGCGCTATGGTCCTCCAGGCAGAATTGTCACTCCTCCCTCTGTGTCCCAGGTGTGCTTTGTTTTACTGCACTTAATTATGCCAAATGTTTCCATTACAACTGCGGTATACACCATTCTCCCGTCTCCTTCCCAGTGATCAGTCTTTCGATGGCTTGCCTGCAAGAGACCGTCACTCGGAGGAGCTCACTGAGCTGAATTAAACGTTACTGGCTGAAACACTTTTCTGTCCCCTCTTGATTTTTCTACAGCGCACAATTCTTTTATTAATTTTATGAAAAAATAAAATTTTATAGCAAAATAATAAGAAAATATCAATAATTAATACTCCATGTATTATTATCCTCAAGGTAGTTATTCAGAGACAAAAGATTCTCTTACAGAGAAGAAACAGATACTCTAATAGCACAAAACTTTCTTTTCAGTGAACTTAGAGAAATAGCATTGAGTGAAGTGAGACAGACACACGAGCTTAAATGTTGCATCATTTCTCTTACATAAGAAAATAAAATATATACAAATAAAAAACAAAGTAGAAGATAGACAATCAGGAAGGAGAAGTTAAAATAACTCCCCAAGTTACCTATTCCACTCTCTCAAAAATGTCTCAGATTTTATTGCCTCTTACTTCCCCCACTTATGCCAAAATAAGTTAGAAAGAGCAACATATTTCTTTGTAAGAATTCAGGATCAATTTTTTTAAATATATAGAGCTAAGACAATTTTTTACATGTACCTTTTAAAAATTCAAATCCGAAAGACAACTGTTGAATTTCTAAGGACAGAAACATTTCTTTATCTGGTGAAAGCATTTTTAAGGAAAAGCATCTTAAGCACAATCTGCAAAGTATGCCAGATATTTCCAACAACATGCAATTTTTTTATTTGATGCAGTTAGCACAGAGTGTTTTGTTTTATTTTTCAAATGTCATTGTCCTTTAAAGGTCCTCCCTCCTGGGGGCCAAGTCAGGGCTGAGGTGATAGGGAAATGTCATAATTTTGGAACTTCACAATCTTTATAATCATCTATTCTCAAAGAAAGCATTACCATGCAAGTAATTTCTAAAATTGTGAATTTTTATATACTCTAAGAAAACAGAAATTACTTGGTTTCTCATCAAAAAAAATTCTTTGCAACTTAAGGTCCATCTCAATACATCTGCAGTCTGAGCTAGAAGTGAGATCCTCTGCTCTGCGCCAAGCATGGGGCTGATCTCATCACGCTGGACTCATATTCTTTTTCAATACTAAATTTGGATGTCGTGAAACAAAGGCTGGTTCATTGATGTTGCTTCCTTTATCACCGTGATGTACACGTAAACATTCAGTAAGTGTGTGCTTCTGAAGAACAAAGAAATAGCAATGAAGTTTAACAGCAATCTGGTATAATGAAAAGGAGAGAAAGGTTTCAGAAACCAAAGATGAGTATGAGCATTATGGTTTTACATTACAAACCACCTTCGCATACAAAGTGAATCCAATAGCAGTCATTCCTGCAATTGGAAAGGTGTTTCTGTCTCTGTCCTGGACTTATAACAACTTGCATCCCTGGCCCATCAGGTGTTATTACGTGGCTTGCTTGGCAGTGTAAAATCCTTTCAAGGTGACTTTCTCTCCGACACTGGGTAGTACTAGGGACCCCTGGATGTATTCTTTAGGTCTGGGTCACAAGCATGACCGCCACCCTCTCCTCCAGTCTTCAATTGGCATGTTGCTTCCTGAAGTTTGGGGCCCTTGGGTAGCCCTCTGTACCTGGCCTGGTCTGATGGGTATAGGTGGGCAACCATTAGGTCTCCGCATTTAACAGTTTACAAAGTGGATCATGAGAAGGGGAGAAAGAATCTTCAAAATCGAATTACCAGAAGGGTAATAAGTAGCAGAACTGGAATTTACTGCTAGATTTTATTATAGTAAAAATAGGACAGTTTTGCACTAATTTTGAATGAAGATTTATTAAATACATTTTAAAATAAATTAAACAATTGTATATTTGTGTGTATGTATGTATATATACATATACATGTATATATAATTTTTGTTTGTTTTTGCAACCGGGGAGCAAACTCAGGACCTTACACTTGCAAGGCAGGCACGGTGCCACGGAGCTAAATCCCCAGCCTGTATATATCATTTTCAAACAGGATCAGGATGAAAGAGATATAATCAAAATAATAGGCATCAACAGTTATATTAAAGTTGTTTCATTTTAGTTCTCTTACTGAAAAATTTAAAATTTGTTTTTAGACTTCAAATTGTTTATAATTTAACTAACAGAAAGACTAAAATTTTAGGATTGTTTACATATAACAACTATCTTAAGTTTTTTAAAATTATCTCTTTGATTACAAAAAACAGATTTTTCAGCTTCGAAAATGAATTTGTTTCTAATTCAACCCTTTGATTATTTTATTGCAATTAGATATTTATAATTATATATCCACTATAGTTTTCATTTTATTCTTCAAGAAATGTATAAAGAAATGAAGACACTGTAAAGTGACAAAGCTACTTACATTTAAAAACACCTCAATAACAAATAGGTCACAGATGTGTAAAGATTGTATCTTTTCTCTGGTAAGAGAAAATGAAGATGTAAATGAGTTCTAGAATGTATGTTATACATTATGAAATAGAAAATACTCAAAGTGAAGTGGGGTGAAGGGAGAAAAACAATGAGATTATAACAAAAAAGAAAGGAAACAAAGTTTACATATATAGGGGGTGGGGTGGTAGAGTGGGTATGGGTATGGGAAAAAAATGAGAATTAAGTTGTGTCATATACTGGTACAAATTCTCATTGTTGAGTGCAATCGTGATGTGTATATGTAATGTACCAATAAAGATTTCAATTAAATTTAAAAAACACCTCAATACACAAAAGTTAAAGCCCTGTCTAGTTTTCATGATTACTTTCTGCATTCCAGTGCAAGGGTTACCTATCAGTGATCCAAGACTAATTGCAGAAATACTTACTCTGATCCTTTAGAAAGAAAAAATACAGAACAATGATTAAGTAATTAAATTAAGTAATTTGAATCCCCTACTAACATATCAGCCCTGGAAACAACACCAGTTTAAGAATACTAGAGAACTTTAAGTGACAGGTGGAAACAGTTAAGACTCTTTGATGAAAGGCCAGAAAATAACCCTTACTTATTTTAGAAGATTTAGTTCATTGAAAGGATTTTGAGCATTTCACAATATCCAAGAAAAATATATAGGCAAGAACAGGCAGGTCTGGAACTTTTGTACTACTTAAGAAAAGGATATGTCTCAGGCAACCACCACAAGAATGAATTGATTTCAAATAAGGACAGATCCTTAGAATAAAGTCTGAATTTCCACAGGAATCTGATTCTTTTAGCCTCATTAATGTGCACACATACAAGCCAGAGTGCCCCAGGAGGCTTTTCTATTGAATATCTACAAGATCAGGCAGGTTGAGGAAGGGGTCCTTCATCAGGGACAAATGGTAAGTCATCAGCAAAGTTAAAAAGGATGGATGCGGAGCACTCAAAAATCAGATGTCAAGGTGCCTTAGAAATGCTAAGGGGGTGCTTGCTATGTTCCCTTCTAAATCCTTCTGAAATAAAAGCAAAGTTTTGAAAAGCTGAGGGCTAGGGCTATAGCTCAGTAGTAGTACATGTGTCACGCTTAGGTTTGAGTCCCAGCACTAGAAAAAAAAAAAAAAAAAAGTTTTGAAAAAGGAGACAACAATAGGCAGGAGTCATACACAAAAGGTTTATTTTCACACCTGCCCATCTCCTAAGAGGCTACTCATCGATTGCATGGGAAGAAGTAAAACTGGATAAGAGTGAGGAAGGGAACTGGGTGTGGTCAGGCAGCTGGACAAGTGGTGTGACCGGTCAGTCACAGAAATGCAGGGCACTTGCTCCCAAAGCTCTGCACCTGGGACCGGAGTGTTATCTCCAACTCACCTCATGAGCATTCCAGGTGGTTGGTTGATAAGATAGTCTAGATCTGAAGTCAGCATGAAGAGTGGGGCATACACACGATGGCTGCTGGCCACGGTCAAGTCCCGCGCGGCCCACTGTCAGTCTGCAGAGAGAGCCTCTTCTCCTGCCTTTCACTGGAGAGCTTTCCCTTGGCAGAGCTGTTTTTCTTTTCCATGTTTAATATCTTCAACAAGTGTAAAACTTCAATACCCTTTTTGCTTGTCTTGAGCTGTTCTTTGTTCATGATAGTAAGGACCTAGAAAGAACCTCTAGATGGAATCCCCAGCTCCCAGAAGTCTATAACTGCCAGAGTATTAAGGTCCCTTTTTCACTTGACCAATTTGTGTGGTAAACTCTGGGGTCCCATCAGCAAACTCTGTGTTAGTTTAACATCCAGTCTTCTGTAGATTTATCCTAGGTCACTGTTAGATACGCTGATCTTGATGTTTTTCCTCATCACCACAACCTTCAGCAAGTGAGTACCAGACTTTGCTAGGGATGCCATAGCAAAGAACGCCAACTGTTCAGCTTAGTAACAGAAATTTATTGTCCCACAATTCCAGACACTAAAGACTCTCATGATGCTAGCAGAGATACAGAAAGCATCTATTCCAGGATTCCTATCTCTGCAAAGATAGGTCTTTGGCTTATAGCAGCATAACTTTAATGTTCGCATAATTCTGAACCTATATACAAAGTTCTTATTTATATAAGAACAGTCATGTTGGGTGGCCCACCATGGGGCAGTATGACCCCCTGCTAACTCATTCCATCTGCAATGATCCTATTTCTAAATAAGGTCACATTCTAGATACTGGAATTTAGAAATTCAAAATATGATCTTGGAGGTCACAAACCAATCAGAATGAGATTCTGATTCGATGATACAGTGGGTTTCATTATCCAACTTATAGCAGCTAACCACTTGTCTTCTATATCTGACAGAAAGTGACGCACAGCTTCCTGTATCTTGTAGTTTTGACTAGGCCTAAGCTTCAAACAACTATCAACATTTTACAATTTATATTTTGCAAAATAAATTCCCAATTAGAGCCTCAGAGGCCCTCTGGTGCCACTGAACACTTTCCTGGTGCGTGCGTGCCTGTGTGTGTGTGTGTGTGTGTGTGTGTGTGTGTGTGTGTGTGAGTGCTAGCACTACTTGACTACCTCATCAAAAGCAAAGAAAGGGCTGGGACTGAACTAAGAGAACTCTACAGATAGTTTGATGAGATTCAAAGGGCTCTGACTTCTGGTGTACGAAAAGGTCCTAATCTTTCCAAGGCATATCAGTACCAGGTTTCAGTTACTCTGTCTTCTATACAAAAACTGCAGAACATTGATGCCACCCCAAGAAGTCTACTTTCTCTCATCATAGTCAACTCCATTACAAACTTTATACTACCTCATAAAGGTCACTTCATAAAAGCTAGTGGGACTCATGCTAGATCTACAAACTGTTAGGGTTACTATTTTTGAAAAGAACATGTCACTAAGAATGGCATGAACATAAATATAAATGCAAGAACCAAACACTTCCACTTTGATGCTGACTTCAGGTAAAGAAACTTTATTAAAAATTCATGCATCACAATTGATCTCTTAGCAGAACTCTTCATGTATTGTCAGGCTGTCTAACATTTTCGTCTGCACTACCATTGGCTGGATATTGCTACTTAGGTTGTTTGATTTATTCGAGTTGCATTAAAAATACTTTTGTGATCAGACATACTGGAAGAAAAGGACTCTTCTGTTTTTGTGTTGAATGTCTTCAGGAGAACTTCTCCCTCCAATTTTTTAAACTTATTTTATAAAAACCACTCTTGAACTCCCTTGTGTATAATTAATATTGTGTTCAAAATGTGTGTGGCCTCTTCTAGGATTAGAAGAAAAAGAAGAAACACAATAGAGGAAATATTCAACTTATAATTAAATCCCTGTGAAATATCTTCAGGAAAATGCAGCACACTTGAAAAGACACTTGCCTTGGCTCGCACCTGAATTTGAAATCAGGAAGCAGCTCCTGATTAGCTATAAAGTAGAACCCCAGGATTAATTGCATGATTCAGTGGGGTTTTTAAGTGGGAAAAGCTCCACTAACTTACTGCAAAATGCAAAAATAGGAGAAGCCACATATTCCCACAGGTCCAGTCATGAGGCAGTAATCACAAGTCATCTCCGTCTCAAACAAACAAGAAAGTTACTCGGGTCAGATAAACCAGAGTATTTTGTTCACGAGTAATAACATCAACACTTATGATCATATCTTAATTAATTTAATTTATCAATTACACGAGATTTAGAAAGAAAATATATATAATTAAGCCTAATCCCATTTCACTGCATGCTTTTCAGTCAGTCTTCAACAGTTGTCCTTATTTATTCATTACCATTTGACTATGTAGTGTTCAAGAACCTTCAATTTCAGCATTTCTTAAATAAAATAAAATTGGCAAAATAATCATAAATAAATTGCTATTAACCTGTATTTATCCCTCCCAATTCCCTGTCTTTTTTTCCCTCATTTTTTTCCCTCCTGCTTTGTGCAAGTAGAGGTCCAAGAGCGCAGTCCCAGGGCTGATGTCAACTGCACGGATGTTTCCCAGCATCTTGGCCCACACTGAGCACCGTCAGGAGACGGCAGAGTGGTGGGGTGAGGCTTATAGTACTCCTTCCCTCACTCCCTCTTGTGGGGTTGCCATGGGCTGATAGCATCTATCTTTTGCTTATGACATATTTGAACTCATTCTATGGCAAAGACTTAGTTCTTATCAAACAGTCTTCCGCATACATAGCTAAGTGTACACTAGATACAGAGAATCATGTCTGTCTCTGCTCACTGACACTGGACTCCAGCAACCCATCTGTGTCCAGCTCCAGCGTGCTGTATTCACAGTGATTTATCTTCAATCTTCCCATACCTTTTTTTTTTTGAGAGAGGGTCTCCCATTGTAGTTCAGGCTGGCCTTGAGCTCAGCCTCAAAACTCACAGCAGTTCTCGTGCCTCTGCCTCTCAAGTGCTGGGATCACAGGTGTGAACTGCCAAACCCAGCACTGTGGTATGTGGTACTGACTGCTGCTGGGTGTGAGTCTCCACATTCAATATTATTGCATGTGATTACCAGGGTGGATCAAACCCAGGCCCTTGAGCTTGCAAGACAGGTGAGCACGGGAACCACTGAGCTAAATCCCCAGACCAGTCTTCCCATATCTTTGAAAGTAATCCCTTTATTAAACTCTTCTCAAGTCTCCTAACTTGACTATACCATCTATTCCCTGTTAGAACCAAAGTTGATACTGTTGTCAATCTAATGAACTATCACAAATACATTTACTTATCACATACTATTCATTTAGTCTTATTCAAATTTTTTGAGAAAAATTTTGTAAAATAATGTTCATATATGGTATTGCAGTTGATAAAGTTAGTGTGGGGCAGAAAAATATGAAATCTTTCCTCTTCATCATACAATTTAAAAAGATAAAATCATAGCAAATCACTTAATCAAACAAAGTTTACACGACGCAGAAAACTTCATAAACAAGAACACAAAGAACCAGAGAAAATTGTCTTTTATTCCTTAACTCACAAATTTAAAACTTAATTTGAGAGTAGCTTAAGAAATTAATAAAGTCTCCTTGAAGATAGAGCAAAAGATGAAGTAGTTTAGCAGAAAACTGGAACCCAAAAGAGAGAAGTCTAATATCTGAGCTGTAATAGGTGCAAGACAACAAAAAATGTAGAGGTGCAAATTGTTAAAGAAATAATTTAATTTTAAAAAAAAGAAACAAAGGTTATGGATGTAGGAGGTAGTAGGGTGGTTGGAGGAAGGGAAAAAAGTGAGAATTAAGTTGTGTCATATACTGGTACAAAGTTTCAATGTTGAATGCGATGATGATGTGTATAAATAATGTACCAATAAAAATTTGAATTAATAAAAAAATAAGAAAATTTCTCATGACTGAATGATGTAAGTTTCATACAGAAAGGACAAAGTTATAAGATGAATCAAAAAAGGGGAACCCAGGGCCGGGGAGTTAGCTCAGTGGTTCCGGCGCCTCTCTTGCAAGCGCAAGGGCCTGGGTTCGATTCCCCGGTAACCACATAACAATACTGGGCGTGGAGACCCACACCCAGCAGCAACCAGTACCACATACCACAGTGCCGGGCGTGGTGGCTCACGCCTGTAATCCCAGCACTCGGGAGGCAAAGGCAGGAGGATTGCTGTGATGTGAGTTTGAGGCTGAGCTCAGGGCCAGCCTGAACCACAAAAGCGAGACCCTGTCTCAAAAAACCTAAAAAAAAAAAAGGGGGGGAACCCAAAATATACTCAGACCACTGGAAACAAAGAGGGAATCTCACGAACTTGCTGAAAGGCAAAGGGGCCCTAGAACGATATCAAATATTACATCATAAAATTTCTCAACCTCAGCACTAGGTGCTTTAATTTAAAAGATGGTATCTTGAAAATTGTGAGGAAAAATCTTGTCCAATCTAAATTTTAAATCTAGCCCAACAGTCAATCAAATGTAAAGATAAATTAATGTCACTTTCAGAAATGAAAACTTTCAAAATGTTCATCTTTTCTATGGAACACAACCGGAATATGTAGACACAGGCAAAAGGCTCTGATAAAGACTTTTCAACAGAGAACCAAGATGTGTCATGTACAGGTACAAGTTCTCAATGTTAAAATGATCATATTGTATGAAATAGAACAATGAAATCAATTTTTTAAACTTTTTAACATAGTAATGACAAAATACCCAAAGGAAATAAACATCTTCAAAATACATTTCAATATCTGACATTGAATTTGAAAACTGAATTTGAAATTGAATTATGGATAAATAGTTTTTTAAAATAAGAAAGCATATTACATCAGTGATACCATGAAATAAGTGATGTTTTATTAGCAGTAAATACACTTTAAAATTAAGAAAAAACAATATATAGTGTTGGTTCATGAATGCTTTTGTTTGGGAATCATTTACTATGCAAAGCAGAAGTGTTTGGCAAAATTCTGCTTTTGTTTGTGAACTCTGCATCCGGTGATGACTATGACCACAGCCATAGTGACCACAGTCTTCCATAAGGGATGAAAGCATTAAGTTTGTGAACTGAGGTCCAAGCTTCAACTTTGCTGACTCACACAGCACTGTTCAAAGATACCCGCTCTGCAGAGTTGGAAATCCAACTTGAAAAATCCTGTGGAGGCCTGTGAGTCACCAGGTGCACCTCACCGGAGACACAAGGGGGCAGCACTTCCGTCTAAGTGCACAGGGCTTCTGGTAAGCTAAAATGCTGGTCACAGTGCTTTTTTAAAAAAAAAAAAAAACTATAAGGTGAAAGGGGACAATGTTGAAATTGTAACAAAAAAGTAAGGAAACAAATTTTATATATATGGGGGGGAGGTAGGGTGGGTGGGGCTATGGGAAAAAATGAGAATTAAGTTGTGTCTTATACTGGTACAAATCCCCTTATGGAGTGCAATCATGTTGTGTATATTTAATGTACCAATAAAGATAATAATTAAAAAAAAAACTTTTGTGGTTTATTTGCATAAAATATCATAACTATGGTGCTAAAGAAAGTTAGTGATACCAGCAGTAAAGCTGAGGAAAATGGTAAGAACCATTATAGAGTTAAAAAATCATTGCAAAATTCATTAAAGTTAGGGAAAATTAATATATGAGTATAATTTTTGGATCTCAGGACCAATAATTTGATTTTCTGTTACTTATTATGAGAAAAATGTGTTCAGTTCTCAACGCTTTCAGGATTTAAGCACGAATTTGGAAAGAATTGAGTTCAATAACGGAGGTATCACCGTATTAACTTCTCCTGAGGGAGAAAAAGAACAAACATCATTTACTGCCTAGCTTCTCTCTGAAGAACGGGCCCAGCACTAGAAAGAGAAGTGTGGTCACCTCTGTAACCGAAGTCACAGCTAAAAATGCCCCCGTCATCTCTGCCTGTGGGCGACTGTTGGGTCCCGTGGAGTGTGAGGTGCGGGAGTCACAGAGGTAGATGACAGGCTTTGATAAGACAAAGTTACAGCCCATGGGAAAGGCGGTACATAATGCCTAAAATCTAAAAACGGCCGGACTAAAAGCATGCTATTTATAGATATAATGCTAAGGCCCAAGGAATTAGGTAAGTTATTATGTTTTTGATACTGATTCATTATTCTGCTTATAACTTTCCAAGGGGTGCCATTTTAGCATCTTACCATCTTAAAACTACTCACATTTTCTCCCATCATAACAAGTAATAATCAGTGCAACCGATGTTGGACTCCAATTCTTATAAATCTAGATCCTTTGAGAGTAATTCAACAAAAACTGAATTTGCTCAAGCATTGATATATTTGAATGTGATGATATATCTCCTCAACCTGAATTACCCTGAACTGTAGGTAAGTGTGAAGAATTTAACCCTCATTCCTCATCCTCTCCCAAGCTATCTGCTATCTACCTTCTCAGAGTTAGTATGTTATTTCAGAGTTGCTCTTGTCTACTTCCTAAGTCATTAAAAAAGATTTTACCAGCTTCTTTTTCAAGATAGATTTTAAGTAAATAGATTTACTTTAAGTAGATAGATTTTAAGTTAAAAAATTAATGTTCAATTCATTCAAAGAATATATGCTTCAGCCACATACAAGTTACACTTCCTGTCATCAGCTATGACTGCCACAGTATTAGACTCAGTGAGTGCAAGATGCACAGCGTGGAATATGCACTGCAAAGAACGTTCCCAGACAGCACCCTGGCTTTCTGTTTGCCCATGATTTTACATTCCTTTCAGTACCTCTGAATCACGGATGCAAAAGAAAGAATTCACGTGGATTTATGATCTTCTCTGGAGTTCAGAGGGGCCCAAGCATTGAGGAAAAAAAAAAAAAAAAACACCATTCATATTTGCAGGGCTCTTTTCTCCTTGGTGGTAGATACAACATGGATATCTTATTTCAGGAAGTCACTTAAACACAATTCAAGTCAAAGACATAATTGAGAAGAACAGAAAAGTTCAAGATCTATTCCAAATGACATGAGAGCTATGAGATCGCTCTTGTAGCTAGTGATAAGGGCTTTGGTGAACCAGCCTTCCCACAGCTTTTCTGAGGCGATTACCAGTGGAGAAGGTGCTGAGGAAAGAAGGAGGTCAGATGACAAGGTGGGGGCTGTGGGATGTTCAGCTTTGAGATCAAACCATGTCCGAACATCCTGTTTCTTAAGACAGTCCGACCTACTTGGCCAGCTTCATTTTCAATGGTTTCGGCTACCTGCAGTCAAATACGGTCTGAAAACACCGAATGGCAAATTCCATGTTTTCATTCCGATCAAGAGAGTACATGGCCCTAACTTTCATTACTACATATTGTTATGATATCCTACGTTGTTATTGTCCATCTCTCAGGGCCTTATTCACTTTTTTTTAATTTTATTTTTTTAAATTTTTTAATCTTTATTGGTACATTACATATATGCATCATGATTGCACTCCACAATGGGGATTTGTACCAGTATAAGACACAACTTAATTCACATTTTTTCCAATAGCCTTACTGCCTCCCCATATACATAAAATTTGTTTCCTTACTTTTTTGTTACAATCTCATCATTTTCCCCCTTCACCCTATTTTACATTGAGCATTTTTTATTTCACAATATATAACATACAATTCTAGGACTCATTTACATCTTCATTTTCTCATACCAGAGAAAAGATGTGATATGTACCTATCTGTGCCCTATTTATTTCACTTATGAGGCTATCCTCAAGGTATGTCCATTTAAGTAGAAATGATTCAAACATCCTTTTTATGGCAGAGTAATACTCCATTCTGTAGAAGAACCACAGTTTTTTTATCCAGTCTCCAGTTGATGGACACTTGGGTTGTTTCCAAGATGTAGCAATCACAAATTTGGCTGCTATAAACATAGGTGCACATATGTCACTGTGATATGAGTCTTTTAATTCTTGTGTGTATATACCTAGCAGGGCGATGGCCTGGTCACATGGGACCTCCAACCCTAGCTTTTTGAGGAATCTCCAAACTGATCTCCACAGGGATCGTATGAGTCTACAGTCCCACCAGCAGTGGAGAAGGGTTCCTTCTTTTCCATCTCAGGGCCTTATTTACAAGTTAAACTTCATCACAGGTATGTATGTGTAATAGAATTGTAGGTCAGCTTCAGCATTATCTTCAGTTTCAGGGACCAACGTCAGAGTCTCAGAATGTACCCCAGGGAGTAAACGGGCACTACCACACCCCCCCAAAATCCCTGGGCCACACTATGACTCTCTCCAGGAGAGGACAGCACCGCAGGATGGAGCCCGTGACATTTCTTGCCATTCCCTCCATGCCGTGTTAATAACGTGAGCAGGTGTAATTTATTGAGCACCAGTGAGACCTGACTCTGACCTTGTCATTTCATACGTTATCTCAAGTTACCGACACGAGTTCTTGAGGGAAGTACTGAAAAATTCCCTGTCTCATGAGTGAATATTAAATGAAAAAATGAAGTTTTGTAGAGGCTGAGCACCTTTCGGTAAGTGTCACTGCCATGGTAAAAAGCACTGGGTTAAACGGCCTAATCACCTGACTGGTCCTGTCTCCGCAGGGAGGGACGTATGGAAGCATGTTGCTGAGAGAGACCCCAGCTATTCAGACCGCATCATCAGAAGCCGTTCTCCGAGAGATGGTCTCTGCCCAAAGCACCTTCCCTCTCTCCTCACCAGCCAACGGCATGGCTGGACGGCGAACCTTCCAGAGATGAGTGCCAGACTGCCGCCCAGAGCCCACTTCTTTATCTCAAAGTGCCAGCACTGCACTTAAACCTGAATACTGAGGTTATAGGTTAGAAAAAAAACTCACATTTTTGTTTTAAAAGAAAATCACAATAACATGCACACCCCAGGTTCACCACCAGTGGTTGAGGCTATGAAAAAAGGAAAGGAAAGAGGTACTGACAGAGGCCGGAGGCAGAGGAAATGAGATGAGGAGGCAAGACTGCAGATTTTATTAAAAGACACATAAATGTAACAGCAGTGTGGAGCAAATGTAAAAACATCAGAAAACACCAGTTCTGCATAAGCTTATATATTAGCTTCTATCACATAATCTTTTTGTGTCAACCTGTGTATTTGAAAAGCTTTAAATTTAAAGACATTTGGGCCAGGGATTTAGCTCAGTGGTTCCAGAACCTGCCTTGCAAGTGCAAGTTCCCAAGTTTGATCCCTAATAACCACATACAACAATGCTGGCCTGAAGACTCACACCCCCCAGCAAGCAGAACCACATACCGCAGTGCTGGGCCTTGTGGCTCATGCCTATAATCCAGCACTTGGGAGGCAGAGGCAAGAGGATTGCTGTGAGTTCAAGGCTGAGCTCAGGGCCAGCCTAAACTACAAAAGCAAGACTGTCTCCCTGCAAAAAAAGTCTAAATTTAAAGATACTTCACTTAAAACAGATCTGAGCCAAATTAGTACATAAATATTAACACATGTTAATATTTGAGACTGGCTGAAAAGTAATAGTTACTGAAGTTTCTGAGAAGGAACTGAACTGTGGGGACTGTGATAATGCTCACAGTTGAGAGGAGAGCAGACAGGAGGGAGAGATGTGTGGCAGGGACAGTGAAAAGGCCAGTGGGCAGGGTGGTAGCAGATTCTGGACTCAGGCTCTGTGGAGCACAGAAAGGATGAGGATGGGAGAATTTTCGGTGTTGGGCTCCACAGGACCTTGTGAATAGGGAACTATCATAGACAGTGGTAAAGAAGAGAGTCAAATAGAGCTGCAAGCTTCCGGAGATAGTTAGGTTGATGTAAAATCAAGGAAAATGTGGCACATATTTAGGAGAAGTCATTGATGGAAGTATGGAGACATTCTGACAAGATGTCAAAGCAAGATATCTCCAGACCAGAAGGGAGTTTGGAACTCCAGAAAAAGAAAAAGGCTGAAGAGAAGCAAGTCAGGTTCTCAGAACAGTGGCGGTCATCAAAATGTGAGACAGAGCAGAGGAAAGCAGGAAGTTTTACAGAGAATGAGGAGGAGCTGGAACTCCAAGGAGCAGTACGTGAAACAAATGTGCCTGGTGTAACCTGTGCTCAGCAAGGGAACTCTCAGGACCTGGAGCTGTGGGAAGTGGGAAGGAGAGATTTACCAGCGTATCTATTATTTCCCATGGTTACTATTACTAGGTAATGTCTGACTTTTTCTTGATGGTAGTTCCTCAAGTTGACATATCGATGACCTCTGGTACGAGAAGAAATCTAAACTCAGAGATAAGGAAGGAATTTGCACACGTTCACACACAAGTGCCAGATCTGGAATTCAAATCCTGATTGGATGATTTCAGAGCTGATACTCTTCTTCTGTATTCTAAAATGATCCGTGGGGAATGAGTTACAGGACTCTAATGGGTCCTACTGTGTAAAAGGACATGAAGAGCTCAAGCACACGGAACTTCTTGTAGCACAGTGGACAATACTTTATTATCACTCTAGACAGCTGCTTATGTGGATTTACATCGATCCTCTTTCTGACCTCACCAACTTCTATATTTGAGATTGGGGTTGAGAAAGTTAAAGAATTGATGCATTTGGGCCCAAGAATTTGTTTTTCAAACACAGCAACCAGGTCATTAGATTTGTTTCAAACTAGCTTTCCTTCAACGCTGGAGAAAAGTATTTATGCCAAGAAATCCGCAGCAAACACAGGTCCTGTATCAGCGCCATGTCTGCGCCCACCGCCTGCGTGTAAGTAATGAGAAAAGTACAGTTTCTCCTTGGCATGACTTAGTGATGAGCCCTGTCACAACCTGACCGTTAGCGGGCCCCCTGCGAGGTCACTGTCCTCTTTAATCCACCCTGACACTCTGGAATTCTTCACACAAAGCAAGAAAGTGAGGGACACGCTGTGGAAATAGCAGTAGACTTGCCAGGGCCAGCCTCTCACGAATAGAGCCCAGAGCTGTCTGGGTTTAAACCTACAGTGGCTATTGATTGCAGACCTGATTTGCTCCTATTAGTACATCACCAGTTCATAGGCGACAAAGACAAAAGCCAACAGCATTGTGATCATTCTAACAATGGATAAGATGAGGTGACATTTCTGGAGGGTGAAATGTGAGAGCTAAATGAGTGACACCCCAAATCTGCACTCCACTCGTGTTACTGTTACTGATGAGAAAACGGGTCCAGTTTCACATGCTAGCATCCGCTACAGGCCATAATCATTTTATAATCAAAATTTAAAAGGACCCACACAAAGATACCTTCAAAACTCTACCATGCTTTTTGAAAATGGTCTCTTAACATTGTACTGTCATAAATATCAGGTGATATAAGGTCATACATATTGTTCAAGGTGCTATGACCCTTAACCAACCATGTACAGATAAATTTGGCATAGACAGTAGAAATTATCCTGTATCTTGGGCATTTACCTTGGAGGATGGAAATTTTTAGGAAACTCAAATTCTATGTACTGGGGCAAATGCCTGTTTACTGCAGTTCTGTGTGACTCTCATCAGACAGCAGCCCACAAAATATTTAAAGAACACAGAGCGAATCTGGCAAGATTGGAAGATCTAACTGTTGCCTGCAGGATGTTAGGAAATGGCCCAAATCATTCCGAACAGACTAAAGAAGCACAGGCGCGCCACGTCGTTCTTCTCCCCTCTGGTGAGGAGCTGGTAAACAGACCAAAAGGCCTCATTTCTTGCTTTCACGCACTGACTTGTTCATCTCATCGCTTAGTTTTGTGAGCCAGCTTTTGCAAAGCAAGAGTCTCACTCCACAAGCCCGTATGTGACAATACCAACTGTGCACTTGATATAAACAAGGACAGTACACACATGAATCAATGAGACACGTCAATAAACATGACCATGTGGCATTAGAGTAATGCTGAAAGAAAAAGAAACAGTAATTGAAGAAAAAAATAACATTCTGCTCAGAGGAATTGATGCTCAATCTTCCCTCTTATAGTGACTTTGAAAATTGAAAGCAGAAAGACAATAGTAAATATTCCTCTCTGGTATTTTGCATAAAGTATGTATATTCATTTCAGTTTCTTTAAATGTCTCTTTCTTACAAAAACTACCCAAAATGAAAGAAAAACTGATATTCTAAATGTCCTTCTTGGGGTTATCTTTTGGTTTTATATTAACAAATAGTTTGTGTAAACTATGTTGTTTCAAGCCAGTTCACTAAACTATACAGATCCATGAGTGCATGTTTCAAATATTGAAATAAAGTTTTGATTTGCCAGTGACTTAGAAAAATATCAGAATCTGAACATGTGTTAAAATCCAGCTATGTAACACTGATTTAGATTTCAGACATACTTCATATCCATCACCAAATGATCCTGTACAGAATGCTCACTCTATATTAATTTCTCAGATCTGGACCATTTACAGCAGAAGCATATTGGTACGGCCATGAAAGTCTGGGAAATCATTAATATAGATCAGGAATATAGATGGCCTTGCTCCTGCCGCTCTGGCGTAATCTCAAGCTATCCCAACTCATGGGTGAAGAGAAAATCAAACTCATTGATTTTATTACCGTATTTCATCAGTGGTAAGACATTTTTACATATTTAACACCCCAGAAATTGTACTGTGTCTTTAATCCACAGCATCTTAGAATTAATTAGAAGCATTTGTCTTTCTTAATGGCATGTAAAATAAATGCGTCTGCTGCTACAATGATGGCATTTTAGATTAGATGAAATATGGTAAGGTTAAATTTCACTATTTCTCAGTGTAATAAATATCAATCCAAATTAGTCAAAGAGAAAGATCTGAATTGTAGAGTTTTTAAAATAGTTTCATTAATTTCAACCCCTTTAATAGCAATTTCACTTTCAAAACCTTAGAGGAACTGTAAGTTTGCTAGACAAATTATGTAAAGTAATAATGGTGAAAGTAAGAAGTGTTTCATACAGACCAAGGCCTGTGTTACAACACTGTCACATGCATATTTCTTACTTAGGCCCCTCAATAAAGCTACTTTTCAGGAATCTGATGGAGCAAAGCCCTTCCGTGGCTAAGTCATGCTCCAACTGAGGAATTAAACATTAAGAAAGAGCTCCCTTATTAGTGACAGAGCTGACACATGAGAATTGGCAGACAAGGCTTCAAAAGCAGCAGTAGAGCTGGGAAATAATTCCTCATGACTGACACATACATATCAGCATACTGTTCTCATGATGGAGGAGAAAATAAAGATGGAGAAGTCTGGCTATGAGGTATGAAGAACAGCAGAAAAAGCCCTCACACAAGGTGCCACACTGGACAGTTTCAAGCTGAAGGAGGGTCAGATACAAGAAAACTCTCTACCTTCTCCCTATTTGCCCAATGACATGACACAAATTTGCAAAGTTGTCCTTTCTCCTTTCTCTATGTTTGAATGATGACTCCAGCTTCATCACTAAAGACAGCTTCGTAATCTTCTCAGCCTGGACTTTGCATGTCATTGCTAACTAGCTTTCATCTACTGCTAAAGAATTCATTCCCAGAGTTTGATGCCTTTGTTGACTAAGGGTCTATTTCTTTTGTCTTGTTGCTTCTTTAAAATGTGTTTTGGATTTTTTTTTTTGAAGATCATGTGTAAGTTGGAATTCTAAGCCACCCTCTGAGAACTGTATATTTCCTGGATATCTCCAGCAGATCCATAAAATACACATGTTACCAAACTTTGATTTGCCTCTCTCTTATTAACCTTTTTTTTTCCAGTTGAAACAGGAACCAAAAGGGATTTTTTCCTCCCCTGGAGGCCATAGGATATAAAACAAGACTGGTTTCTAAAATTACACGGAATCTCTCCCGTTGTTAATTTTTTCTAACTTTTTCATAATGGATATAATAAAGGTGGATTTCAGGCTTTCCTTTCCAGTTACTATAGACTTGGAGAATGGTGATTGCCTTTAGTTCCTCAGGTTTCTTATCTGTAAAATGGAAATTAGTAATAATGCTTAATTTAAAGGAATATCAAAAAAGTTAACAGACATGTACAGCACACACAGAATATCTCACAACAGTGAGTGCCCAGTAAAAAGTCCTACTAATACTCTTGAACTCTGTGTACTTACTACTGTTAGGTTAAAAAAAATAAGTCAAAGATGAGCAATTTGTTTTGGTTCATTTTAGAGTTGTTTGAGAGAATCATATGCAGCTATTGTTTGAGGGCTAAATATTGATTTATCATAGGTACTGTTACAAAAACACTTACAGTTATGGAAATGATTCAGTTCTCTAGATGGGAACTGAAATCCAAAGATTAAACTAAACAAAAATAAACTTTTCTGAGATAATGCAAATTCATTCGAAACCGTTATCAGATAATGGCCCTGTTCTCATTGACTGGTTTCAGCCTGTCTATAGACAAAGGCAGGAGTGAATATTTGGGTAGTAAAGTATCCTTTTGAAATGTCTCCACCTTTGGATGGCCTTCTTTCTTCCCACTTCACTGTGCTTGCTCTTGAGATCACTGACCTTGCAGTGACATTACTGCCGGTACTGTAGTATAAATTCCAGTAACATAATTAAACACCAGTGAGCAAGCACACCCCATCTACTGGAAAGCTTTCTGTTTTTGTTTTTTATTAGTGTTATACCAGAAATCAAACTCATGACCTTGTGCTTGCAAGGTGGGTGGTGGTACCGCTGAGCTAAATCCCTGCCTCCCACTGGGAAGATTTTAATGCTATGAGTTTAGGAAAAGAAATCAAATATGTCATTAATTTTTTCCTTACATTTATAAAAATCTGTTGAAGTAAGGAAGAGATAAGAAAACATTTTTAAATGCTAGGAATTTTTGAAAATCACTTCATCTCTATTGTCCTTTGCAAAAATTAGTGTTTGCTTTTTTTATTTACCAATATTCCACTTTCTAGTTGTTTGAATTTTTTACATATTTTTAGTCCTAGAAATTGGAACCATCTATCTTGTGACATTAGTGGTCATTTTTACTGAAAGCTTCTTTAAAAAAGTTTTTTCCCCATTTGTCCAATAACCTTATTTCTGTTTTTTCTAGTAACTTTATTTCTTTATCTTATTACTTACACTGATTCTTTCCTATCAATTGTTGGAATAGGGTGAAATGCACTATAAATTTAAATTCTGAGATGTACAATAAAAATTTATGACATTTGCCCATTCCTTTCTGAATACTAAGTTCAATATGTATGTAATGGAAAAAGATTTCATTTTATGCTGTATTCCTTGTAAATTACACCTTTTAGAATAAGCATTTAATGAAAAGATGACACTAATATTTCTTCTTTCCATTTAAGAACATTTCTTGGGTTTCTTTCAACATATTTATCTCAACTCATTATAGCAACATTTAAAAAGTAGTGATCCTTGAGTATTTATTTCCCCCCCCCCAGAATAAGCACAATTCCATATACTTCATGTGATAAATGTATACCTGGTGAAAGAATTCATTGCTGAAAAGATTCCACACCCCTGAATCTCCTGCAGATTTTCATCTACCTGAGGTTGCACCTTGTCAGGTACCTGAAGGGTTGGCCTGCTGGATGACACGATCTTTCCATGGTGTCTGAATATTCAGAAAAGAAACAGAAAGCTAGCCATGGAGGGAACTAAAGCAATTCAACTAAAGCAATAAGAATAATGATATAACCATGAAAAAGTCCAAAATCGTACCAAAACGAAGGGACTGGCCTCAAGTGTAACGCTGGCATGGGGTAGAGCACGTGGTTCGGTGGAGTGCAGAAGCGAGGATGGATGGCACCCCCAGAACACAGAGCGCTTGGCACGCCCCCCTCAGGGCACAAAAATGCAACAAGTGGGTGTCCAGCTGGAGGGAGTCAGTGCTCAGCCATGGGGTGGAAGGACACAGCACCTTCGGCGGTGCGCTCTGGGGTGCTGCTGTTCGTGCTTCATTGCTTCTTTTCAAGGTATTTTTCTGTAAATAGAGTATTTCTCTGCCGAATGAACAAATTTACTGATTTGGAAGCTATACATATAGAAAAAATTTAAGAGATCATTGTCAAGTTTAGACTCTTACAAGTCTTTTATATGAGAGTATTTTAGAATCAGAAATGTAAAACAAATTCTTCAGAAAAATCTGAACTCTCACTGTTCGTTGAAAAGTTAGGGTTATAATATAAAACTGACAAAGTTCTAACTTGAAGACCAGCTTTAAGAGTGTGGACGTGGCCAAAGATCTTCCTATAATCAACTATCTAGAACACTATCTAGAATAAATCTTCATAAATCATATAGACATATATTTGAGAGCCGGCCGATAAAAAGTTTCCTTAAACCAAGGCTAAGAAAGAATAACAACTGAAGTATTCCAGAAAAAAAAATCTTGCTTAAAAGGCCCTTTTCTTTTCTTTCTTTCCTCTGCCTTCCGGATGTATCATTCAGTATAACATATGCAAAACAAAACTTTGCCGATACAGTGACTTAACCCAAGGCTCTGCAGAAGCCCCTCGAAGCTGGAACCTCCCTTCACGTTACCACACTTAACTTTGGGGACAGCAGGCATTTATATGCCAGTGCTTTCCACATTTCATCAGGCAACCACCTCTGCAAATTCATGCAATAACAAAACCACAGCTACTTCATCATTTTTATCATTTAAATAGAGTAATCCATGCGATATGAGACTCAGAGAAGTAGAATCTTGAATATAGCTGAGATGACAATTCCATAGAACAAACTGTTAGCACTACTTTTTCTTTTTAAAATTGATTTAACTGATACATTTTATAAATACATTATGATTATAATCTACATTGAGAATTTGTACCGGTACATGGCATAACTTAATTCTCATTTTTCCCATTCCCCTTCCCTCCACAGCCCCACCCCCTATAAACATAAGCTTTTTGTTTTGTTTTATTAATCATCAAATTTTTTCTTTCCCTTCTTTACTCATGCCTACCTGTTTTTCCCTTTGAATATTTTCTTACTATTTCACATTATTTATCATACATTTTAGAACTAATTTACACCTTCAATTCCTCATACCAGAGAAAAGATACAGTATTCACACATCTGTGTCTTATGTATTTCACTTATGAGTATGTCCTCAAGGTAAATTCATTTGAGAATAAAAGACTCAGACCTATCTTTCAAATCTGACATAAGATACTTCCATGAAAAAGAACTCCTGAAAAACTTCACAAATACAAAACCTGTACTCCAAAAAATTCTAAAGAATATCTTAGAAAAGACAATGACTGTCATAAACCCATGAGACCCAGCGGAGTGAACTCACTGGACAAGGCAAGAAACTGAACGGAAAGGAGAAGAACAAAGAATGAAAGAGCCAAGAACAGGAAAACGTCATATTTTTTCAACACTGTCTCAGAGGTAAAGTTGGCAATAGAATCAAGAGACACTCAATTGTGGCAAAGGAAATAGTTTGTAGAAGCTATGTCATCATTTAACATCTTTGACTTTCTTCTTTGCTATAAAAATCTCATCACATTATTTCTTGTAACAATGGTTCTTCCTTTCCTAAGTAGAGGATGGGAAATAACCCTCAGAGAGTGAAGAGGGCATTTCTTTCCACAGGGACCAGCTAACAAAGTAGCCCAGGCCAGGCGACTTGCTTGACAGAACTTAGTGCCATGTGGCTTTCTCTCTGCACACGCTTCCTTGACTCTCTTCTTCTTAGAAGAGTATCAGACAGTGAACTAGGGCCCATCTTAATTACCTCTGCAAGGATTCTCTTTCTAAACACAAATATTTTGAGAGATACTGAGAACTACAGGGCTTCCATATAGGAATTTTAGAGGGCCACAATTCAGTTCAGAGAAAAGCCTATTTTTCAATACTTTATGCCCTATATTTACCTTTATTCCTGTATTTTCAATACTTGATGCCCATATTTGCCATACCTTAAGTGAAAACATAAGTGTGTGTGTGCGCGCGCGCGTGTGTGTGTGTGTGTGTGTGTGTGTGTGCGCACACACGCGCTGGACATTGAACTCAGAGGAGCTCAACATTTTATTTTTTGAAAAAGATCTTTCTAAGTTCACCACGCTGGCCTCAAATTTGTGATCCTTAGCCTCCTCAATTTCTGGGAGTACAGACATATGTCATCACACCTGGTTTAAAAATTATTTTAAAAATAATTAAACAGATTATTTATTTCCCTCTGGTCAAAATCATTGTTGATAATACATGCATATATGAAAATGTGTAGAAATTGTGTATAACTTTTCTATGTTCTAAGTAAGTATCCATTTTATATAACGTACTGTAATTTAGTAAGTTATTTAGTTGGAGAAATCAAAATGGCATCAGCAAATTTGGAAGTACTTCTCATCAGAGCAGCTGAGATAAATAAGTAAGTCCATAATATAGAGACAGTAGGATTTCAATTATACCTTGTGAAGAAGTGAAAGGTAAAAGCTAGCGTAGGCCATGCTTGACTATGGAATATCAAAAGAGGGTCTCGTCCAATGTGTAACAATCGGCAAGGTGTAAACACAGAATGTTAACACTTTTCATGTTTCTCTTAAAATGCTGGATCTAGTTCAGTGCCAGAGGCAGAGTGCCAAACTATCAGCTCTCATGAGTTCAGCTGAAGGAAAGCTTGCCTTCCAAAACGAGAAGGGCAAGGTGCCCAGAAAATATCCATCCCTGAGACATGTGAGCCTATTGAACCATTTGACTTTTCCTTGATATGCACTGGCTTTGCTGTAAATCTCAAGAAATGATTTTGACACATGAATTTGCTTCTGTTAATTTTGTAAATGTATGCTATTATTATAAGTCTCAGGCAATAAGTCAGTATAAAGTAGACTATGAACCAAAACTAGGAAAAGTAGTCTTTAACATTTAGATTATTCCACTATATGGTGGAAATTAAAGCTTTAGTGTAGAGTACATTTTAAAAATATACATTGGCTCTACTAAGTATAATATATTAAAAATATCTACAAAAAAAGAAAAATGTTCTAAAAAATTATTAGATTATTAGAAATATTAGAATATATAATGTTTGATGCTACAAAAGAAAATTAGGAAAAATTATGAAGAAAAAAGCAGGTTTATTGAACATATTTTTGGACAATAGAGTTTAAAATATTGACTATCCACTAACAGTATCTTTAAAAAATTATAGATGTCTTCATTTAACCAATATAATACATACTCTAGCTCATTCTACATTTAAACTGAAATTGAAGAGTAACATCAAACGACATAAGACAAAACTCAGCTAGAAATTGACTTTCAGTAGTTTTATATCATAAAATCTGCTTATATTAATAGTAAAGAGTTAGGAAACTTAGTCAATGCAGAATCCTCAAAGTAGTAATGAAATACTGACAGCTCAATTAGCAAAACAAATAAATTATTTAGAAAAATCATCCCTTCTTAACTATATTATCCGTTTCTCACTGAGTCACTTTCAAAGTAATTGGACACCTCAGCAGGAGAAGCCACCTCTGTTGACAAGCAGTCATCAGTCAAAAGGGGACTTTCAGGGTAAAAAGTTCCTTTCTTTCGATCATACACTTGATTTTGGTGTGTAGTTTTCCAGTCTTTCTCACTGATGCAACTATTGACTCAGTAGAAACTGAACAAGGTGCTTAGAAGAGAAAAATATGAAGAGAGGAATGGAAAGGAGATAAGAGAAAATCAAATGCAATAGGTTCAGGTCCACACACTGAAATGCAACATCGAAGGGGCTTGAGAGTCCACTCTGCTTTGCCTTGCGTGCTCTCCAACCTTGTTTGTGCTGGTTAAAATTTATAGAAATGGTGTAAGGTATCATATATGCATGTTGCCAGAAAGCAAATGGGAGTCTTCCTGGAAGCATCATTAATAAATAATCATGCTCAGGAATGTCAAGAGGATGCATGTTAAAGCAGATTAGCTAATCACAGGCACTGGCTCGATGATCTACAGCAGACCAGGAGCTCCAGTCCGTTTAAGCGTCTGTGCACTTCCTGGAGGAAGGAGAGACTGTCGGACTTTGGTAGGCGGCTGTGTGACTCACACTTACTTGGGAAAGTGTACCAAGTTGTACCTGATTATTTTCCCATCTTTTCCAGTAGGACTAACCTCAGCAAGCAGGCTGCTCAGAATCTTATCCTCACCTTCCACATCTCATTTCAGGCTGCTTATTACTTTGCCAAGGATGGAAAAGTACATTACTCCATGCTGGAGTTACTGTCATGTAACCCATGTGTATAAGAGTTATAGATAACTCTCAGTTTCAAGCACATTTTTTCCTGAATATTTATTCTTGAACATGTACACATTAAAAAATCTAAATAAACTCATATGTTATTCTCAGAAAAGACCTATCACATCTCTCTGAGGTGTAGGAATGTTCTAGTGGCTGGGGATAAGTTAATAACACTTGATTTCTGTATTCAGAGAGTATGTAAGTAAAGGTAAATAGAATTAACTGAGCATATCTTATATACTCAATTGATCAAAACGCTGCTAGGGGGCCGGGGAGTTAGCTCAGTGGTTCCGGCGCCTGTCTTGCAAGCGCAAGGGCCCGGGTTTGATTCCCCGGTAACCACATAACAATCCCACACCCAGCGGCAACCAGTAGCACATACCACAGTGCCGGGTGTGGTGGCTCACGCCTGTAATCCCAGCACTCGGGAGGCAGAGGCAGGAGGATTGCTGTGATGTGAGTTTGAGGCTGAGCTCAGGGCCAGCCTGAACCACAAAAAAGCGAGACCCTGTCTCAAAAAAAAAAAAAAAAAAACCTAAAAAAAAAAAAAAAACGCTGCTAGGAACTTGGTGCTACTTTCCTGGCTTTGACAAGAAAGCTAAAATTCCAGAGAGTTAAGTGGCTGTCTATGATCAATTATCCAGTCATAAGTGGCACAGTTAGTATTTAGGAAGAAAAATCTGTCAGCGAATCTCAGTCTGCCTTCTCTATAATTCCAACAGCATAAGCAGAGAGGTTGGAAGTTAATATTCAAAGGTGGGAAGGTGGGAAGCTCAAATACTCAAAGTAATAGAATGGAAATTTGTACAATGTAAAGACCAAAAGAGAAGTAAAAAGTCTGCATCAAGACCAGGGATGAAGATATCTGAAAAACCTACTCCAAAGACATGATATTTGAAAAGGATATTTAAGATCAGAGCACTAGTAAGTTCTGGAGCACATCATCCATGCTCCTGTCAAACCCTTTTCAATTTCTAAACACTTCCGCTTCCCAGTTTTCCCTTGGTCCGTCTTGTTTCGTTTTCCTCTGGGTCTGCCTTGTGAATTCCTAGAATTAAATCTGATAGACTTAGAGACATGAGAATGTATACATTTGCCCACTCATTTATTCATTCATTAAATATTTACAAAACCTGACTCATATATCAGGTACTGAATATTTAGAAACAAAGACCAAGAAATATTGCCCTGCCTAAAATCTAGTTGGATATAGAGAAAATTGAAATTATGATTATAATAAGTATTGCTACAATAAAAGCAAGCTAAGATTTGAGAGAACAGTGGTAGAGACGGGGGCAGGGAGTCTTTGTCCTGTAGCAAAGTGACTCTTGGTATGTAGAGAAAAGAAGAGTTAAAACAAAAGCATCTAACTTGCTGGTATGTTTTGTATTGTTGGAAAATATCACCAAAATCTTGAGAGTCAACCAGTGAACAGTTCATCGTGTAAAGAACAAGGAGCTGATTAAATGCAGAAGACCAGCAAATAAAGACACAGACAACAGTCCATAGTGCGCTCGCGTCTTCCACCCATACTGCCGGAGAAACGAACCAGCGGTATGTTCGCGGGAGGGAAATAATTCTCAGCCTGAGAGCCCCAGCAGATTCAATCACTCACAGTGCTGACCTTCCGATAGCATCAGCAAAGGAGAGGAAAATTAGTTGATTGCCATCAAAGAAGAAAAATAATCACAATAACATTGACAACCAGAAAGATAAACTGATCTTTCAGGTCAAAATAGGATTATGGGAAGAGCTTCCTAGAAAAGCTTATCTTACAAGGACATTTACTCCACATTCTTCCCTATGTCTCTAAATTCAAATGTTAATATTCTCATTATTTATGCTTATTATTCAGATATTAAGACAAAGGGTAGGAATTAAATGCCTCCATTTTAGGATTTTTGAAGGAATTACCTTTTTGAAGGAATTACCAAAGTCGTGGAATTTAAGATACTTGTTTTACATTCCTACATTTTAATAGCAGGATATCTGTTTGTTTATTTAAAAATATTCAATCGTTCACTCGATTTTGGGCAACCACTACAGAGTTCTAAAGCTGGGACTATTTCCATTTTTTAAAAAATGAAACTAAAAAACGCGGGTACATTTTTACTTATAATTTTAGCACTAAATTATATCAAATACCCCTCCCTGCCAACATCTCCTACACAAGCGCAAAGACACACGTTCCTCCTGGGCCTCTCTGGAAACCAAACTAAGATTGCTATGTGGCTGCATCCTGGATGACAGAGGCTTCACTGCCTGAGCTGCCCGCTGGGCCGGGCTCCGGGTGAGAAGTTTCTTCCCAAGGTGAAGCTAAATCAACCAGAAACAGCTGAAAGCCAGAAAGAGGGAATGACAATTAAGTCAAATGCAGAAAAATGACAGAGAAGTAAGGCTCCACAAAATCCTGATCTCTTATTTTATATCAAAGACTTTTTAATTATAAAATCTGATCTTTTGTTTATCTTAGTCCACAGGCATCAGATATGTGTTTCCTGGTAAAACTCCACAAGCCACACATTTCATCAACATCTTTTTCTTTTAGAGTGAAATGATACTTTGGCAAACAGAGACCTGCCATGCGAGAGTAAGTCCAACAAAGAACTTGTCTTCATTCTCTAAAATAGCTGCTGAAAAAAAAAATTTCAGAATGTGTATTATTCAGAGTCTACAGGCAAACAGAGAGAGGAGGAAGGGAGACAGAGAGACAGACAGAGAGACTGAGAGTAATAACAAATCAAAAAGGTTCACGTGATCAGGGTGTCCGGCCAGTCTCCTGATCCCAAAGCCCATCACGGAATTCTGGGCCTGGGACCTGGGAGGCTGAGGTGTGGGGTCAAGTCTGGAGACCTGCGGCTTGACACTGAGAGTGTACTTACTCGCCTCATCTTCCCCACTCAAGGCAGTCAGGCAGCAAGAATTCCCTTTTACTTGGGGAGAGTCGCCCTTTTGCTTGTATTCAGATTTTACTGATTAGATGGTTCCCAGCAATATAAGGAAGAGCAACGTGCTACCCTCGGTCTCATGAAGAAACTCGCACACAGCCACCACCAGAGCAAGGCTGGACCCCCTGCAGCCCTCGCCATCAAGTGGACAGTGGACGTGGCATTAGCTATCACAGTACAGGAAGACACAGAAAGGAAAATGAGAGAATGTCTCTCCAAATCCTTTGTTACGTTTCAGAAAGCTGAGCCACCAGCTTAGGAAGCGATGTGTCCAAGGCTCTGAGGCTCATTTGGAATCGAAGCTGGGATTAGATCACACACAACCCATAAATTTTGCATGCTGTTTTTGTAGAAAAATACTTGAAACATTGTTTTTGCCTTTTCTCTATTTTTCACTTTGCCCTCATTAAACATAAGCATAGTTTCTCCTGCAATTTGAAGCAATTTTAATCTATTCCTTAAATTCACACTGACCATTCTTTAAAAACTCAAGAAATAAAAACTACTGACAAGCACTCATTTTACTGTTTCCAAAAGTCTTCCCTCACTAAAAATGACAAAGAGCCATCTGACACTAGAATGTTAAATGCTTAAATTTAAGTTGAGTTAGCATAAGTACGGCACAGGAGAAACAGACCAATTGCAATATTTGGCATTCCAAAAACAAAAGCAATGCTCCGCAACCCCTGAGAAGGGTTCTTTCTGTCCAGCTTCTTTGCTCCCTTTCCTCGATGGTAACAGCAAACTGTAATGTGACCTGAACAAGCACCGGCCATAACTCAGGCAACACCTGGTGTTTTGAGATGTCGCCCTGACACTCAGTCTTCTCCATCGTGCTGTCCACAGACCCTCGTACCTGGTTCTGAAAAGTGACGGGCAGCCTTGAAAGATCCTCGTGTGATCTGGACCCAAGATTCACTGGCTTTTTCTGTTTATCACAACCACCCAGAGTGACAGGCTGGCAACAGCAGGTGCAGACAGACAAGGAGGAAGCTCACATCCGGTGTGACAATCCCCCGCTGCACGCCCGTGGTCCTCCATAGCTGACCTTCCCTGGCGCTTGTGCCCGCACACATTCTGTTCCTCCTGGGTGGAAGAGGAAGAGGTGTCAGATGTTAGGCTGAAGCAATGCAACCTGATGCTCAGAAGAAAAAGAACTGTCTGCTCTGTCATGATGTGTTCACTTTGAGGCATGAGAAGCCACACCTCCATTCCTTAGCTTAACAACCAAACGTTTCAGTGAAACCTCCTTCACATGTTGGCAGGTCACGCACTGTCTTGTCAGACTGTCTGCAGTTGCACCCCCTGGGACACCCGCATTGCGAGATCGGTGTCCACCAAGCCGGCCTCGCTCCTGCCCACCGCAGGGCTCTTCCTCCACAGCCCCTTCCACATGGAGCATCTGTCTCTGCACTCAATGGAAGAACAATACTTGGAAATATTCCCAGGTGGTACTTTGCTTGCCTTCCACTTGACTTTTCTCTATAATCTTCTGCGTGAAGACAGATATGAGTTTAGTACTTAAGTAGGGGGAAATGCCATATTGGGAAACACAAGGAGCTGATTAAGGACAATATCTTTCTGACAGGAGGAGAAATAAGGAGAGAAGTCTCAAGGGGAGGGGGAAAGGTTCCATGTACACAGTCCTCAAGTCACATGGGGAAAAGAGAAAGAATAGTGACTGTAAAATGTGAAAATGACAATGAGGACATACTGCCTGTTTTAGTTACTTTATTGTTGCTGAGACACAAAACCAACTCTCACACATAGAAGGAAGAAAGGTTTATTTTGGTGCATAGTGTGTAGAAATTTCAGTCCATAATCTTCCAGGCTCCAAGGCAACATGGTATCGCAGGGAAAGAGAGGGGTAGATGTCATACAGAAGGAAGAGAAGGAAAGGATGAAGGACTCAGAAGCATGAATGAAAAGCAGAAAGAAAAGGAGAGACAAAAATAGAAAAGGAAGATGCAAAGAGGGAGAAGGAATGAAAAAAAGAAGTGCAATGGAGGAAAGAGAAACTATAGAGGAAAGACAAGGATTTTTAAGACCTCTTGCTTTTGCAAGAGCTGGATCTATCTTCCCACCCTTCAACGCACAGAGAAATTGTCACCCCTCTGGCCTCTTCCACCGGGTAAATGACCCTGATGTAGGGTCTTGTGGCATCATTTAACTTTCTTCACAGGAATTACTCAATTCCAATTTGACACTTATTGCTAGGATCATTTAGTAACTCCTTGCTCCCTTTCTTGAAGGAGGTGATAAGGTGGCTTTTGCCCACTGTTCTAGTAGCAGTGTCTGCCCAGGGTACACAGTATAGTAGATGTGGACATTCAACAAATAGTCAAAGAACGCATGATACAACAGAAGCAGAAGAAAAAAGGAGAGGAGGAGAGCGGAGGGGAGGAGAAGGGGGTGAGGGAAGAGGAGGGAGGGGAGAGGAGGGGGGAGGAGGGCAGAAGGGTGGGGAGGACTGATTTTAGGAAGAAGATCAACAGCCTGTTTCCCCACTTCCTGTCAGCACTGCCTGCTGGGGAGCCAGCATTCAGCACTCAAGCCTTTAGGAAATATTCTAGATCCAAAGTCTAACATCACTTAATATTCATTTATGACTCACTGTCAGACTATTAAAAACCTAATTCTTACCTTAGTACTTGTCCTTGCAAAATAAATACTAAATTGTCTTTTTATTGGTAACAATAGGCTTTTAGCTAAAGTCTGCTCTAAACATATAAGAGAAAATGGTCTGGATAATTTTCTAAAATATGTCATCAAGGGAGGACTCTGACTTTTCTCTTGATGATAAATCAATTTTTTTAAAAAAAAACATAGACTCCAGTGGGCAAATGGGCAAAGGAAACAGATGCATTATAAAACAGGACATCAGCTTGTGAAAAAAATATTTACTCAGCATAGTAGGAACTTCTGGTTCTGGCTCATATGGCAACTTAACAAGGGACTTCTGGCTTCCTTTGTGAGATTAACCCTAGAATAACCACAGAAGTGGAAGAAGTAATGCAATACAGAAACAAAACTTTCCATGGAGACACTAGAACTGCTTTAAGGATGCACTAAGGAGGAATCATTGCCTGTATCTTGGGGCAGACAGCAACTGGAAGGACACCAACAGGACACGCCAGGGTAAAACATTATAAACACTGCTCCTCAGGGTGTTTGACACAATAACTTTCTGTGCCATTATCATAAAAAGTCAGTTTATGCACATGCTTGCATATGTTATGTTATGCACATGTTTGACCTTCAAGTGCAGATGTTCTGAGTTACTGTCGGGAGGAGACTTCACTGGCCCCGCAGAGTATGTCATGTACCTAAGCAGGTGTCCAGCCAGCAGCTCCCGTGGCATTTACTTTTGACCACTTCCAGATCCAATTACATAGGACTCGGAAGTTACAACCTTTGGATGTGGTCTCCTAGTGTCACTTCTCTTTCTGTCTTACAGGAGGCAGGACACAGACAGCACGTGAGGCCATGGAGGGAGACAGGGCCACCCTGACTGTGTCTGTGGTGTCTGAGGCTTTTCACGCTAGAGTTCACCCTCTCCCTTCCTCAAGCTCCTGAAGCTCTTCATTCTCCCAGAGATAGTGTGCTCATGGGTCAAAATTAAGAGTATCTCATGAGGATCTTTAAAAATGGATAAAATGTGCTATTTTAATTCATTCGACATGCCATAACAAATTATTATAGGCTCGGTAGCTTATAAACTGCAGTAACTTATTCTTTATAGTTCTTGAGCCTAGAAGTTGAGGACCAAGACCCCAGTGAGGACTGTTTGATAAGGGCCTCATTCCTGATAGACAGCGCCTTCTCATTTGAACACACACAGTGGAAGGGCCAAGGGTCCTTCAGGAGCTGCTTTATAAGGACACTGGTCCCCGTCATGAGAGCTTCAGACCCATGGCCTAATCTGAAAACCCCACCTCCCAGTGTAAGGATTTCGATGTGAATGGGGTTGAGGGGCGTCCTGGGCTGACGGCATGAAAGCACCACTTCCCCAGTTGCACTGGAACAGCAGACACACACAAAAGGCAACGCAGAAGCTGAGAGGGCATGGCAGACGGGTCACGGGAGGGAGACTTGGGCAAGAGACAGGGCAGGTTGTTCACTGAGAAAGTCTCCAAATCTCAACTCCAAAAGTCAGACAGTTGGAGGCAGACCTAGACGAGAGCTGAGAAAGACACTGTAGCAAGAACTCAACAGACTACAGAAGTTGACGAGGTGGAGGGGTCAGCACCTCCCACTGGAACATGGGCTGACTGCAGGAAAAGGGCAGCTTAAATGTGCACTGTAACTGTGCAACGTTCAAACCTGCAGGGCATCTGGGAGCTAAATTCTGGCCTTGTAGTCAGAAACCATCTTGAATCTAAGTGGACTTCGGCAAGATCATAAGATTACCTGACCTGGATTTTCAGGCTGTTGCCCACATTGTCTGTTAGTGACACAGAGATACGCTTTGAAGTGGGCCCCTGTTTTTATTTGTTTTGCTTTCCTCTTTTTTTTCTTTCTTCTTTCCTCTTCTTCATTTCTCTCCTTTCTTTTCCCTGTTACTGTACCATTTTTTATCTTTTTTTCTTTTTCTTTTTCTCTCAACTGTCCTTATAGGAAAGTGAATACAATTTCTACTTGCCTCGTTGCTGTAAATTTGCTCTGTTTTTTATTTGTTCCTTCCATCTCTCTTTTCTTCCAGTCTTCACTAATTTCCCAAGGTTCACATGATCTTCCGGTGGGCTCTGGCCCTATATTTGACCTTGCTTTCTACTTTTATGTTTCTGTTCCCCCAACTACTTCTAAGGAACTGCTACATATAAAGGTTTTATGTGGTAAATATGTGTCTGGTTATTAATTAGTATTGATATGTGACCATGAGTCTAGTTCATGAGTTTAAAAGTGTCAGAATAGTGGCTGCCACAGTGTCACTGTCTATACTGTATTTGGCACTGCAGTTTTGATAGTAATTGTATTACTTTGGCCAAGGTAACATGATAATTCTGTTCAAGTGTCTCTCCTGATGTTCCGCCACTCAGATCGCTCAAAGTCCATTGCAGATCCAAGACCTGAGCTCCACAATACTTGGAGGATGACCCAGAAAATAGCTGTTTCCAAAGCATTATAAATATCAGCAAGAGAGATATTTTCAATAGGTATTTTACTGGCATACACCCAGAAACTAAACCAAAAACATTAAAAACAAAAATAGAAATAAGAAAAATAAGAAACAAACTAAGAATTCCAGGTCACCAAAGGGAATTTTAGGGAGTAATGAGGATAAATAACCTGTAATGCAACCACCTGGACCTCCTGAGCTGGCAACAAAAGATCTGAAAAAAATGAAATCATAAATAATTTCTCAAGTAATAAAAACAATAGTATCCATAGTGAAAGACAAGGTTAATAACTAAAGAAGAACTCAGGAACATGATAGAGGACAGAGCATCAGATATAGAAGACAGGATTATAGCTAGTGATTAGGAAAGGTAAAATTTCTTAAAGGCATCAGGAAGCATGAAAAATCAACTAAGTGTCTGCTACAAGATTCAAAGGAGAATGAGATAAGACTGATTGGAGACAATGAGGACACAAGAGATAGTTCAAATGTCATTTAAAAACTGTTCACAGAAGTAATGGCAGGAAATTTCCCAAGCAGGGGAAAAGTATTCAATATACAGATAAATAAAACATCTAGAACTCCAACTAACCATAATAATAAGAAAAAAATCCACACCTACGTACATAATAGTCAAGATTCCAGAAACTCAATAGAAGGAAGACATATTAAAAGCAGTTAGAGAAAAGAAACAAATCACATACAAGGGAAAGCTTACCAGAATCACAGCAGACTTTTCAATATAAACCCTCAAATCAAGGAGAGCATGAATTTAAGTATTTCAAGCCCTGAAAGTAAACATCCTCCAACCTATATTGCTATACGCTGCAAAACTATCTTTCAAAATCACTTCTATGACAAAGAACACCTGAGAAACTTCATAAACACTAAACCAGTATTCCAAAAGATTCTAAACAATACCCTAGAAAAAGACAATGAGGGTCACAATTCTATGAGGCCCAAGAGAGTGAAACCATTAGGTAAGATGAGAAATTAAATTTAAAAAATAAAAGAACCAATAATAGGAAAATATGACAAGAATAAGTCAATACAAATTAGTTATAACAGTCAATGCTAATGGCCTCAATTCACGATGCAAAAAAAATGAACTGACAGAATGAATTAAAAAGCAAGATCCAACAATATGCTGCATTTAGGAAACACAGTTCAAAAAGAAATTCATAGCCTAGAAGTAAAAGGATGGATGACATTTCTCCATGTGACAGGAACCCGCAAAAAAAAAAAAAAAAAAAGCAGGAGTGGCTATTATTTGCAGAAAAAACAGATTTCAAATAAAAACTAATTAGTAGTTACAAATAAGGTCATTACATCCTCGTAAAGGAAACACTCTAAGAGAAAGAGATTACAATCATAGATATGTATACACCAAATGCTAGTGTGCCCAACTATATAAAACAAATACTAATGGACATGAAAAACCACATAAGTAGTAGTGGGGTCCTCAACACCCCCACTCTCACAAATAAACTGCTCAACTAGACCAAAAATTAACAATGAAATACTGAACTGAACCAAACTTTTGAACAAATGCACTTAATAGATGTCCACAGAGTGTTGTTCTACCCCACAAAATCAGAATACATGTAAATGAAAAAGCAATTGAATTTGTGCCCCGTATATTGTTAGAACACAGTGCAATGAAATTGGAGATGAATAGCAGAAGCTAAAACAGCTTCACAAACATGTGGAAAATGAATAACACCCTTCTGAACAATCAGTGGGTTACAGAGGAAATTAAAGAATAAATTAGACAGTTCTTTAATTCAATGGTAATGACAGTACAACATACAGAAATTTATGGGACACAGTGAAAGCAGTTCCATGAGAGAAATTCATAGCAGTGAGTGCCCATGATAATTAAAAAGAGTGTGCTAAGATAAACCACCTAATGCTGAACCTCAGGATTCTAGATAAAAAGAGCAAGAAAAATCCAGATTCATTAAAAGAAGGAAATTATAAGGGCCAGAGGAAAACTCAGTGCAATGGCAACTAATAGAACAATACAAAAAAATAATGAATTAAAAAGGCGTTCTTCAAAAGAATAAATAAAATTAGCAAACTCCTGGCCAATCTTATTAAAAAAAAAAAAAAGTAAAGGCTCAAATCCATGCAATTAGTCATGAAAAGGATGACATCACATAGATCCAGCAGAAATCCAACAACAGGACAAGCAACACCTACTTTGAGAACCTGCACTCCATAAGATGGAAAGCACAGAGGAGATAGGCACATTTCTAGACACATATGCATTATAAAGTGGAACAAAGAAGATATAAAAATTCTAAATAGCCCAATATCAATCAGTGAAATTGAAAATGTAATTAAAAACTTATTGAGAAAGAAAAGTCCTGTTCCTGATGGCTTCACTGCTGAATTCTACAAGAAATTCAGGGAAGAGGTAATGCCGCTACTTTTCAACATCTTTAATAAAATTTAAAGGAAAGAAATATCTCACATTCATTCTTGGGAGAAAGCATTACCTTGATTTCAAAAGCAAAGAAAGACTCAACCAAAAAAGAGAACTACAGGCCAATCTCCCTAATAGACATAGATGCAAAAATCCTTAGTAAGATACTGTCAAACGGAATACAGAGGGTCATCAAGAAGATCATACATACTGACTGAGTCAGATTCATCCCTGGAACGTGAAGATAGTTCAACATATGTAAATCAGTCAATGTAAAACACTATATTAATAGAGTCAAGGAAAAAAACCACATGATCATCTTAATAGATACATAAAAAGCATTTGACAAAACCCAACACCTATTCATGAAATACTCTATGAAAAATTGGAATAGTTAGTCTCTGTCTCAACTTGATAAAGGCCATCCAGGCAGCAACCAACATCATACTAAACAGTCAACAACTGAAATGTTTCATATTAAAATCAAGAATAAGGCAAGGATGTCCACTATTACCATTCCTTTTCAGTGTAGCTCTAGAAACATTAGCCAAGTAGATAAGATAAAGAAATAAAAGGTATAAAGATAAGAAAATAAGTTAAACTGTCATTATTTGCTGAGGACTTGATACTCCATACAGAAGATTCCAAACATTTCACCAAAAGACTGGTAGACTTAATTACTAGATTCGGTAAAGTAGCAAGATACAAGTTTACACCCCAAAATCAATAGTCTTTTGAACACAAATAACAGACCCACTGAGAGAAATTGAAGAAAGAATTCCTTTCACAGTAGCATCTAAAAATTGAAGTATCCAGGAATCCATCTAACAAAGGTCATAAAAGGCTAGTACTTTGAAAGCCACAGCACTCTGAAAAAAGAGATTGAAGAGGAGATCATAAAATGGAAAACATCCTTTCTTCTTGGGTAGGAAAAATTAATATAGTGAAAATGGCTATCCTTCCAAAACTGCTTTACAAATTAAATGCAATCCCAACTGAAACCCCAGTCATATATTTCACAGAACTAGAGAAAATAATTCAAAAATTCATTTGGAAAAGAAGAGACTCAGACTAGCAAAAGCAATTCTTGGTAACAGATATGGCAGGGGCCGTCACAATCCCCAATTTGAAACAATACTATAAGAACATTGTGGAAAAAAAAAACCAGCATGGTATGGCAAAGAAAGAGACCCAGGGAACAATGGGAGAGACTAGAAGAAACAATTCCAGACAAACTAGGCCATCTTATCCTTGACAATGGAGCCAAACAAACTCAAAAGAGGCAAGACAACTTCTTTAATAACTGGTGCTAGAAGAATGAGTTTCAACCTGCAAAAGATTAAAGCTAGATCTGTCTTTCACCACACACTAAAAGAAAATCAGATTGGATAGAGACCTTAATATTAGAACAGAAACATTAAACCTGCTGGAAGACAGGTTAGGTAGAACTCTTGAAGATACTGGATTAGGAAAAGACTTTATAAAACCTCATCAGCATGGGAACTAGCAGGAAGCATTAACAACCAGGATCTCATCTTATTACAAAAGCTTCTGGCCACCAAGAGAAATCACCAACAGAGTAAAAGGACAACCTACAGTGTGGAGGCTGGGGGGTATTTCACCAGCTTTTCTCAGACAAAAGATTTTTATTTAGAATATATAAAGAACTTTTTTTTGAGACAAGGTCTCACGTTTTAGTTCAGGCAGGCCCTGCGCTCACTATGTATCTCATGCTAGCCTTGAACTCACAATAATCCTCCACCTCTGCCTCCCAAGTGCTGGAATTACAAGTGTGAGCCACCATGCCTAGCAATGTGATATGTGATACTGGAATCGAACTTAGGACTTTGCACTTGCCAAGCAGATGCCAGAACAACTAAGTCAAATCCCCAGCCCTAGAATATATAAATAAAGAACTTTTAAAAATCAAATTTAAAAACCCAATTCAAAAATGGGCATATAGATAAGGTGAAAGGGGACAATGTTGAGATTGTAACAAAAAAGTAAGGAAACAAATTTTATATATATGGGGGGGTGGTAGGGTGGGTGGGGCTATGGGAAAAAATGAGAATTAGGTTGTGTCTTATACTGGTACAAATCCCCATTATGGAGTGCAATCATGATGTGTATATTTAATGTACCAATAAAGATAATTTTTAAAAAATGGGCATATAGAATGAAAAGATATTTTTCAGATGAAGAACTAGAAGCAGGAAATAAACGTGAAAAATGTTCAACATCACTGGTCATTTGAGAAATACAGGCAAAAGCAACACTGAGATTTCATCTCACTCCTGAAAGAGTGGCTGTTTCGCAGAGATCTACCAACAACAAATGCCGGTGGAGCTGTGGGGAGAAAGGAACGCTTCTCTGCTCTTGGTGAGGATATACGCTGGTGTAACCACTATGGAAATCCATTTGGAGATTCCTCAAAAATCTAAGATTAGAGGTGCCATTTGAATTTGCTGTTTCCCTGCTCAATATCCATGAAAGAAATAAAAGCGCCATATAGCGATGTATGTGCATCCATATTTATAGCAGCTGAGTTTGTAGTAGCTAAATCTTGGAAACAGCCCAAATGTTCATCAGCTGGAAACTGGATAAAGAAGATGTGGTTTCCATATAAAGCTGGATATTATTCAGCCACAAAGAATGAAAAATTAGAGACATTAGTAGCTAAATTGATGCATCTTGAGGCCATACTCATAAGTACAATAAACAGAATGTATTGGTAAATACCATATTATTCTCTATTTCATAAACTGAAGGTGTAAATGAGGTCTCTAATCTGCAATAGGTATTGTAACATAGGAAAAATCTTTAAAGGGGAGTAGGAAGTAGAGGAGCAAAGAAAAGTAGAGAAGAGAGAGGAAAAATCTGAAAGGAGAAAATGGAAACAAAACTTACTTATATAGGGGGTAGAAGACTAAAGGGAGGGCAAGGGAATGGGAAAAAATAACAATAAAAGTTTATAATCCAGAGCAAGGAGACGGACTCCAGACCAGGTGGACCTGCGGAGAACTGACTGCTTGCAGCTGGTGCACTGAGTAGAGGTTTTGAAGAGCTGAGAGGGTCCCCGGAGAGGGGCTTGCTGAGCTCCCTGTGACTGGACGGCCATTTCCACAGGCGCTGCTGGGCCCCAGCTGTGTGTGCTCAGGTTCCTCCAGGGGTGCTTTTCCAGCGGTGGCTGAATCTAGAGTGTGTGACTGATTCAAAGCCAGGACACAAGGACTAAGGGTGTCAGTACAATTTGCCCCGAGTAGTCTACATAAGATAAAAGAGGTTTAAAAAAGGTGCTATTAGGGTCTCTGGCTGCTTTTTCTGTCTTCTACCACATGAGCTCTTGCCCCTCTGCCACCCTGCCTGGAAACTAGCCAACTATGGACTAAAACATCTACAAATTGGAAGGCCAATAAACCTTTCCCCTGTGGGTGCCTGGTATTTTGTCTCAGCCATGAGAGAAAAATATTGCCAGCTCTCTTCCAAATTTGCCCCCCGACACACTTACCCCATTCTTCTGGCAACTTTCTGAAGCAGTTTTGAAAATCCTCTTTCTTAAGTATATTTAAATGTGATGTGGTGTCTGCCTCAAAATCCAGAATCAACACCATGTGTTTGTGTTTTGTGGTTATTTGTACTTTGGGGAAAAGCGTCAAACTTCATGGTACCAGACCTAGTCAGTGAGGTACATAAGAACATACCATAAAGTTTTTGACAGAAATTTTCATCAATGTTCGATTAACAAATAAAGAATAAAAAAAAAAGAATGCTCAAAACTTTTAAATGTATAACACATTATCATGAATCCCCCTCAAGTAATCTGAATACTTCTCACTTATCTGATCCTCTTGGCAGTGTGTCTTTCACTGCAATGTTTTCTTTTAATTTAAACATTCACTGTGCGGTTCAGTCATGATGGAAACAGCCGAGCCTTGGGTGTGTGCGCGGTAAGAATGATTCATGACTCAAGAACAGTGAACTTAAAAGCATACTTGTAAGTTTCAAGAGAAAGATATCACTCCTACCAATACCTTTAGAAAGGAAAATAAAATGATATCATTTATTTCTTCTGTGCTTTTCACTTATTAAAAATGACAGCAAGCTGATGAAGCCACATAATAACTTCACTTACAAAAACTGCTGGTAGAAGGGTAAATTGGCGTACCCTTTTGAGAGAAAAAATACGACAGCATGAAGCAACAATACTGGAAGTGATTATGCACTATCAAAAGGTAATTCTTAAACTCCATCTTTACAAAATTACCAAAAATTTAAAAATTTGTGTGCACAAAGGTCTTGATCCTGAAATATCAAAGGCTGAAAGTTTTAAAGGAGTATAAATGTCTAACAGAAGTTTGGTGCTGTGTTCTCCTAAATGCTATTAGAGTAGTAAGAGGCAAAGCCACTTCTGTTCATTTGATAAGAAGTACATGATCACAGAAATCTATTTCTTTGTGCAGTAAGCACATATGGGAAGACATCTAATATGAATGGAAGCATGTTATAGTGACACAGGAAGCAACCTAAAGGGACCCACTCTGTAAAGATGGCACACTGAATTAGCAAAAGATTTTTGTATGGCCAGGTATGGTGGTGAGCACCAGCAATTCCGGCTATTCAAAAGGCAAGAGAGGAAATAACATTTGGAAGGCCAGTCTGGGCCTTAACCCCTCAACAAAAAGCTAAAATCAACTGGGTATGTCGCTTTGTAACAGAGCATCCCTGGATCAGATCATAGTACCAAGGTCCAGGGAAATTTAGTAGGAAAATGCATTCATAATGGAATTAGAAAAACACCTCTTCGGTTATGACTGAGGACTGGTCTAGTATCAACTCATTACCATGAAAAGTGGGAAAGAAAGGAAGAGAATCAGCCCTAATCTGCACAAGAAATTTCTTTGTGCATAATAAATGCAGAAGGGAAGACTGGATTAGAAAATTAACGTTTTTCCAACCCTGATGAAGTTGTGGAATCTAGTCAGTGTTAATCAGTAGATTGCTAAAATAATGGATCATTAAAGTTGCTAAAAGAAAGGATGGGAGGAGCTAGATCTCTCTTAACACTGTAACTGTGAACAGCCAGAGACCACAGGCTCCATGACAGCAACATCACCAACCGTGCAAGATTCTTGACAAAAACACATTGAACTTGATGCCAATCTAGTCTGTAAGCATAACAATAGTTTCTAGGAGAGATGTAAGAGATAGAAGTAAAAGCAAATCAAGAGTACTCAGAATTCAAGTTCTACAATGGGGAAATTACCATGGAACAAATAAGCAAGTTTCTTTCCAAAAAGACAACATAAGAAGCAAGCCTGGAAGTTTGTTAGAATTTAACATGACAGCCAAATGCAGTTTAAGTTCTGTTTCTAAAAGCCAACTACAAAAATTTATTTAGGCAGTTGGGGATATTTGGACATAAACTACTAAATTGTATAAAGTATTGGGTGGCTCACGAGCACTTTAGGGAAAAACAGTCATTTATTCATACAAAAACAGCATTTAATGGGTGTGTAGTCAGAAGTATCCACAAGTGAAAACTATGTTTGAAAGAAATATTCCACCTTACATAAATACAAGTAGCTAAATGTGGCTAAATGATGGTATTTGATGACCAGACATGGGAATATATATACTAAGTCGTTTTCTCTGCTTTTTAAAAACATTCATTAAAAGTTAAAAACATGACAAATGCACTTCATTAACCTTCTGATATTATGAAATATGTTTCCTATGCTATGTCCCCAAATAGGGCCAAATACACAATTTATTTGTATATAATGGATAAACTCATAAAGTGAGGATAAAGGTCTAGAAAGAAATTTGTAAAATCATCTTGGATTAGCAGGATAGTGAGAAATATCTCTACCTTACTATACATACAACACTGTTCTTCAGACTGCCTTGGACTGACCAGTATTTCCACACAGTTTGCAAGAATTACAGCAGATTGTGTTGGGAAAGCCATACCTAGCCAGAGGGAGAAACTGTCTGGAAGAGGCCCACGCTGCTCGTGGGGAACGGCTGGTGCTGGGGCTTCCCCCCCAATCCCCCTCCCCCCGCTTCCGGGCTGTAGGATGCCCTTCAAAGCTTTGTCTCCGAGTGACACGTGGAATACAACACAGCACAGGCCACCTCTCAGGCCCCCTCCACCGCGTACAAGTTGGGCAGACACAGTGAGGACAGTCCTGCACCGCGTTCCTGAGCCCCGGAGGGCCAGCTCCAGTGGACCCCAGTTCTCTGATCAGTCACCCTTACATAATCAAATGTGTCAGATCTGTCTCATCAGACTCAGACCACTCGCTAGTCAGTGCATGGCAAACCTGTGCCACAGTATACTTTTCTACAATTTCCAAGTTCAGATTTTCCAACTTTTATCATCAGAAAACACTTTTAAGAATATACCCTCTCTCTTTTTTCTTTCACATGTGGATAGATGATTGCTCAATCAGAGATTTATTTATTTTTTTATTTTTTTTTATTTTTTTTTTTTTGAGACAGGGTCTCGCTTTGTGGTTCAGGCTGGCCCTGAGCTCAGCCTCAAACTCACATCACAGCAATCCTCCTGCCTCTGCCTCCCGAGTGCTGGGATTACAGGGGTGAGCCACCACACCTGCCACTGTGTTATGTGGTACTGATTGCTGCTGGGTGTGAGCTCCACACCCAGTACAGTATGTGGTAACTGGGGATCGAACCCAGGTCCTTGTGCTTGCAAGACAGGTGCCGGAACCACTGAGCTAACTCCCCAGCCCCAGAGATTTATTTTTTAAATTGCCTATCCGTCAAAGACCCATACACTTTTCAAAAATCCTGAAAATCAAGCTATATCATGTACAGGTACAAATTTTCAATTATGAATGTGATCATAATGTATACTAAAATGTATCAATAAAGGGAGAAAGAAAGAAAGATAGGCTAAAAAATAACCTCTCACCATGACAAAATACCTGTTTCTCTGGTCTTTTTAAATCAAAATTTGCTAAATCTCAACTATAAGTCAAAATATTTTAAAAACCTTTTACATGGTGTGTTCAACTACAAAACTGCCTATTTATTTCCTCTCCACACTTCTCTAACTTCACATAAGTTTTCCATGGTATTTGGCTAAGCTCCAGAATAACAACATTTGCGTAACATTCCATGAGACAAAAAGATTACAATAATTTGTTTTGGTCAAAATTCACCCACTAAGTTCAAACTGTATAATTAACATACACTAATTATTCAAATGTTAGGTGAAGAGAATAAGTGATGTCAGATAGAAATTTATGCCTGATCAAATTTCATTCATCAAGAAATTATGTACATTGGTCCTTCAAATATAAGAATGGTGACAGATATGAATTGGATCTAAAATGTTGCCAAAAAGCTCCTGTGCTCAGAAGCAGGGCTTCTGCTGTGTGATTAGATCACAGACGTACAAACTTCATCGGGGAACTAACCCACCAGTGAATTTACAGCTCTGTGTGCTGGTGGGAGATCAGGCCTTGTTGGAAGAGGTGGGCCATGGTAGGCGTGCAGTGCGTCATGACTTATGGGGGTGTATTCTTGTCCTGAACTCCTCCCTCTTGGCTTTCAGCCTCCTAGAGATGAACAGCTTTGCCTGGCCAGGACCTTCACCATGATGTCTGCCTTGAAGCTACCTGGCCATGGACTGAAACCTCTTAAACTGTGAGCCAAAAATGAAGCCTTGCTGCTCTAAGTTGTGGATGTTGGGTATTTTGTCCTGGCAATAGGAAAGTTGACTAATACACACTTGTCTGAAGATCTTCCAACCATGCAACCAAAAATCCTTTTAGTTTCCCTTCCTTCAATAATTGGAAGAATAGCAATGAAAGAATAGTAATGAACTAAATGTTCCACATAATATTTCAAGTTTGCTATCCTCGTTAGTCTCTTGAGTGGGTGAAGTTAAGAAATATTCTGAGAAAGACTTTCCTTTGATTTCATAGCCATCATCTCTGGAAAAAGTGTCCTACCTTTTCATCACATTCATTCCTGCTCAACGCCTCCAGATTAAGGTAAAAGAAAAACAGAGTCTGGTCAGATCATTCCTTACAACTCTGTTATCATGTACTTGCATGAAGGATCAAGTCCAGTGCTCCACATATGATCGTTGTGACCCGGTCGGACCCAGCCCTTTGGCTGCTTCTTTCCCAGACGGATTTGTTCTCTCTTTCCTTTCTACACTGCATGCTGCCTGATAGCTTTGGTTCTTTTCAAAGGTCATTCCCAAAAACCATGCCAGATCTCCATCTTTCCTATCTCTATTTTTCATTTGCTTAATTTATACTCAGGTTTAAAATTAAATACTGCTTTCTCAGAAACCTCAGGAAAGCTTTTCCTAACTCTTCCTGTTTCTTGTTTCATGTTCTCATAGCTCTGTATTACTCTTTCATAAGATGTTTTGAAATTTATGCTTAAGTATAAGTACTTTTCTTTAGGGCTGTTCCCTCCCCTGCTCTATAAGTGAATATTCCTAAACTCTTCCAATTATATATTCCCAGTGCCTAGCACAGTTCCCATAATTGTTAATAAATAGTAGAGGTTCTTCTACATTGGCCTATTTTCCATAAAGTGAATTGCTTTTGGATGAAATGTGCAATCTGTAGGGTGAGAATACCTAGAATGTTATTGAAAAAAAGTTTGTTAAGGACAGGATTGAGGCAATGCTGTTAGGAAGGTAAATGTCCTGTAGGAAAAATAAAGTCTTCTCCATTTCTCTCTACACTAAGATCCTACTGAGTAAAACTTTAGATTCATCTTTGCAGAACCCATGTAGACTAATTACTGTGTGATCATATACCCACCTCTTCACTTCTTTCTACACAAAGCAAACTTTGAGTTAGTACAGAATATTTTCTCACCCATGATCCTTTGATGCCTCCATGTCCAGTTCAAATGTGTTTTAGAAACATTGCTGATGATAGAAGGTAGTGAATGTGGGAAAGTTTATAGCAGGGAATGGTTTTTATCAGTCAAAACACACATATTATGTTTGAGCTATACATTTCCTTTTCTAAACTGCCAAGGCTAGAAAGAAAGGTATTAGCTAAAATACTACATATAAATTAATGACTATGATAAAAGTTTTATTTAATAGTAAGTTAAAGAAAAAATAAGCTTAGATGAAAGAGGGAGAGAAAACTATTCAGAATACTGGAATTTTAATGTTTTTATTTTTTTAGTACCAGGAATTGAACTCCAGCCCTTAAGCTTGCAAGGTAGGCGTGGTACTACTTCAGCTAAATCCCTGGCCCTGGGAAAATATTATGACGGCCCGTTAGGTCAGAGAGGAAAAGATCTGGGGCTGTTTTTGATAGTAATATCTAAAAGTTAGCTACTAGCTTTCATCATATGGGTTCATAAATGAAGCCAGACACTCTCCAAGGTAGAAGAAAAACAGTAAGCAAACTGGCACAGTGAAAGCACTTGGGGAGACACTTGTACCTTGAAAAGTGCCTGCTTCCCTCTCAGAATCATTCTATAATTTTTGTGGTTTCTGCTTCCTTCCATCCAAGAACTAAGAAACACATACACAAATGCATCTTGCTCCTTTCTGTCCCCAGTAAGAAAGGGGGGAGTGTTGCCAGGCTTGAGGATTTTTTTTTTATTTAAATATTTATTGATACACTATGAGTATACATCATCATAGCATACAACATTGAGAGTTTCTACCAAAATATGACATGACTTGATTCTCATTTCTTCCCCTTTATATGAGGACTTTTAAAGGAGACTTTGCCTTCATTCCCAAGTAGCAAAAGGGCAAATATCATTGACAAAAGGAAATCTAGGTTATAACTGGGATGGTGGCTTTTGAATTTCAAATCCAGCTTGTGAACGCATTGAATATTGTTAAGATAAAAAGTGAGCCACCCAAGAAATTTATACAAACTTGCATGAAGCCTGTAGTTTGAAACAATTTGAGAAATATTCTTTTGCCTGTGGATTAGTTTGATCTGTTGTGACATGGTGACATTGTGCAATACCATTTGGTTAGATTGTTTTTAGTGATCAAAGTTTTGTTCTGTACCCTGGCAATGGTCACTTAAGAAGCTCCTGTATTTATTTAAATTTAAGGTGAGCAAACCCACTGTAGATTAGAGAATGACTGGCAGGCGTAGCCTTTGCCTCAGAAATTATTCATATAGCAAAATGAAGTCAGTCATGTCCTGATTCCTACCCTTCAAAATTTAAAACTAGAGAAGTTTTAGAGGGTCCCTGCAGGTCTGGCTGCAGATTGATAGCATAGTGTGATTATGGAAATGATCTGGCACATAGGCAGCTGCCACTGGTTTAATGCTAAGTTCGGGGGAGAATTTCTGCAGAAGTGCTGTTCAGTGCCGCAGGACCCTCCATCTAGCCAGAATGTTGTACTTGGTGGAAGGTGTGGGTGAGATAGGGGCGGAGTTCTGGTTTCTGCCCTGAAAGAAGAACCACAGCAAGGGTCAGTCAGAACAGATTAGCAAGGAAGTGTGTACTCACAAGGTGCTGAATATCCTGCTGGTGTGAAAAGGAAGGGTCAGGGCATCATTCATGACAATAAGCATTGTCACTGCATTTGTGTCATAAGTATGAGAAGCAAGCTGTGCTGGTGAGAACATCATGGAGACTACTCAAGGGGCTTTGGGATAATTCCTCAGACACTGCTGAGCTCCTCCTTCACTGCAGATTGGCCAGGCCAACTGCTAGGATATTAATTCTGAACATGAGGGCATAATCTCCAGGTGGGCCTCAGATCTGGCAGATGCACATGAGTTGATACTGTGCAGACTTCCTGTGTCCAGACCCACAGAGTCCTATATGTTTGCTCTTCATCGGTGCATTTATTTTCTAATCCTATCACAGGTTTGAAAACTGCCTGTCATGCTCAGTTAAGTCTTTGGTGTATTTTAAAAATAAAAATACATGAAATAAAATAGGTCATAAAACCTCATCAGTGTATACTGTTTTGCATATGCTGGTGATTTTTACTATTGATATAAATAGCACTGGGCATGATATATTCTTGTACATCAATCACACTTGACAAAATTTTGTCCATGAATTATCTTGGAATTGCCACTGAAAGAAGTACAAAATATTTCACAGATTGTGTAGGTTACCTCTGCCTTCAAAATCCACTAAAGGTGCATGGGAGTTTTAACTAACTTACACTAAAAAGGGAAAGTTACCTGCTGTACATTATGAGCCAACTTTATGTATCCAAAGTGAATAATATTTTTGGTACTAAAGAAAGATTTCATAATTTTCTGAAAGTCTAAAATGTCATACACAGATTTACTCTATAAATCTACTTCTATTCACAAAAGACAACTATTTCTAAATAGTTTCTGAATACTGAATAATCTATAAATCTAAATAAGGCCTTATCTATTTTTTTATTTATTTTTTATTAGTACATGTTTGTAGTACATAAAGTTTACAGTCTTCTTAGGAGTGGGTATATGCACATAATACAACTTTTTTTATTTTTCAAATGTCCTTTTCTCCTCCTTCCTCCTTTAATTCCTTTATTTATTTTCATTCTTGATATTAATCTTAGCTCATGTCTATGATATATATGTTTGTATTCCCTAACATTATTAAGTTCTCGTACATGGCTTATCTCTCTTCTGCTTATTTCTCCCTCCTGTCACCCCCCCCCCTTACCTTTTGCCCTTGGTCTCTTGAACACTTTCCTTCTATTTGTCTCCTTCTATCCATCCTCTCTTCTATCATTCCTCTATTATTCATTCCTTTGTATTTTGCCTTATTCAAATTTAAGCCTGTGGTTCTGGTTTATTTCACTGTACTTTATACAATAAAACTTTGGTTTGTGATCATAATTTTTCCAGAAACATGCTTGAAATCCAAAGCACTTTTGTATATCAAAGAGAATTTTCCCCTTAAGAAGCTTAGATGATTCATTCTACCACCCAAAAATATTCATATAAAAGTGATTACATTACTATAATATGACACAAATTAGTAAAGAAAATACAAACTATAAAGAAAAATAAACAAATTATCCTGCACTGTGAAAACCTTCATGAGGAGTGTGAGTGAGACAAGAGGGAGGAGGGCTACTGTGCAGCATGACTTTCACTGTCACTACTCAAATCACAGCTGTCTACTGGTTCAGTGGAATCTTTCCCTCTTTGTGAAACTTTAACAAGGAATCTGTCCAGTGATACTTGCTTTTGCCTCCTTTTGAGGATTATGTGGAAATGTAACATTGTCCTTAAACAGATTCATCCCTCACACTGCTACAACCTTATTTGGGTGGTACTTTTCTACAAAATTTTGTCCTGTCTCCAATATTTTATACATTTCCCTAATCTCATTTGAAGTAGAGAATTCCTCTATTTATCCTCCTCTTCTGCAGATGAGATCTCCATAAACTTCCTGTTGGGAGATGTTTACTCACAATCCCAGAGAGAGAGAAAGAACCTTTAGCTAAATTGTGATCATGTGACATTCAATATCACATGCTACTTATACCGCTCATCTTGCAGAACACTCACAGAATATGTTATTCTCAATCCAAGGTTTTGCTGTATTTATCAGGTGCATCCATTTTCTTACAAATATCTCAAGTATGTCCTTTTCAGAGGCATAGTATTTTATCATGTATAGAGACCGTATTTTCTTCATCCAGTAGTCTGTTGCTTTGCAGTCTTCTCCACATCACCACTGCTTTTTCTCTTGCTTCAGACATTCTGGGCTCTGAATGACTGTACACTGTATGCTAAGCACACAGCAGCGCAGCTGGGACAATGTCTGGCAGACACGTGAGCCACTTCCACAGTTTGTCAGTATCTATGAATGTTCAGATTGCAAAGTCTATTGGTATCTGTGAAAGTTTGCGACTCAGATGTTCGTAAGTCATGGAATTACAGCACAATAATTCATTTCCCATATGTATCCCTTTTGTTTCTCTCCATTGTCAGAGTGTTCTGGATTATGCTTTGAGTACTGTGGTGAAGAGAAGTGTTGACAGTGGGCATCCTTGCCTTATTTCTGATTTTACTTATCCCTCATTTAATGTGACATTGCCTGTTGGTTTGTCATAAATAGCTTTTATCAAATTCAATATAGTCCTTCTATACCTTTTTTTTTTTTTTTTTTTTTTTTTTTTTTTTTTTTTTTTTTTTTTTTTTTAGTTTTAGTTTTTTGAGACGAGCTCATGCTTTGTATGACTTCAGGATCAGGCTGGCCCTGAAGTGTCTATGCAGCCCAGGATAGCTTTTAACTCACAGCAATCCTCCTGCCTCTGCCTCTTGAGTGCTGGGATTACAGGCATGAGCCACCACACCTGGCATGGTGATATGTGGTACCAGAGATTGAACTCAGGACTATGTGCTTGCTTGGCAGACACCAGAACCACTGAGCTAAATCCCTGGGGCCTATACCTGTTTTCTTCAAGGTTTTTATCATAAGTTTTATCGTGGATTTTGTCTAAAGCCTTTTATGCATCTATTAATATGATCATGTGGTTTTTGACCTTGCTGCAGTTGATGTGATATATTACATTTATTAGTTTATACATGTTGAACCATCCTTGCATCTCTGAAATGAAACTTACTTGATCATGATGTCCGATCTTTATGATGATGTGCTACATCCTGCTCAACAGTATCTCGTTAAAGATTTTTACACCTGTTTTCAGAAGATTGGCCTCTAGTTATCTTTTTTAGTTAGGTCTTTATTCAGTTTTGAAATTAGGGTGATTCTGCCTTCCATAAGTGAATTGGGAGAACTTTATCCCTTTCATTTTCTTTGAAGAGCTTCAGGAGTGTTGCTGATATAACATCCAAAAGCTTTTGTAGAATTCAGTAGTAAATTCATCAACTCTTGAGTTTTTTCATTTAGATTCTTTATTACTGTGTCCGTTTCATTGCTTGTTATTAGGTTGTTCAGCACTTCTGTGTCTTCTTAGGTTCACTGGTTTGTATGAGTCTAGGAATCAGCCTATTTCTTCCAAGCTTATCAGTATGTTGCAGTGCCATTTTTCAAAGTACAGTAGTTACTGTCATCTGGATTTTGACGATGTCTGTCATGATTTCACCTTTTTCATTTCTAACTGCGTTGATATGAACGTTCTCTCTTTCCCTTGGTATGTCTGGTTCAGAGTTTATCTTTTTGACTTATTCCTTTAAAGAACTAGCTCTTTAATTTGTTGGGTTTTTAAAAATTTTTTTAGCTCCAGTTTCACTAATTTCCACTCTAATCTCTATAATTTCTCTGCTTAATTTTTGTTTGGGCCTGGCTTCTTGTTTCTCAAGTGTCCTAAGATTCCCATATGCTTATTTACCTGAGCTTGTTCTGTTTTCCTAAGGTGAGCATTTTTCATAGTGTCCAAAAGATTTCAATGAATTGAATCATTGCTAACTCCCAGAAAATTTTTAATTTCTTCCTTGTTTTTCTCTGTGACCAACTTGTTGTTCAGGAATCTGCTGTTAATTTTCCAGGTGCTCTACCTTTTCCATAATATATTCTGTCATTGATTTCTATTTTCATTACACAGTGGTCTGATGGTACACAGGGAGTAATTTGGGTTCTTTTATATTTATTTAAGTAAGCTGTTATGGCTTGTGTCTAGATGTCTCTCCAAAGCTTCATGCATGGGGCATTTGTAGAGGTGGCTGGATCTACGGTGTGTGAAGCCAGAATTGATTGATAGTGCAAAGTAAGACTGAGGGCACTAGGAATAAGAGTGTGAGTGATGCCCTCCCTGAGCACTCTGAATAAGATAAAGGAGGCAGAAAGACACAATTAAGGTCTTTGTTGCTTGGCTACCCTGTGCTCACCGTGAACTGTTCTCTGTGATGCCACCCTGCCTTGGAACCAGCTGATTATGGACTAAAAACACTACAAACTATAGTCTAAATAAAACTTCCCTCCTTTAAGTTAAGGTGTGGGTTATTTTGTCTCAGAAGCAACAGAAAATTAAGACAGAGGCTTTGTGGACTGAAATCTATTTTGAAAAATGTGCTGCAGAAAAGAATATGTACTCTGTCCTAGAGAGATGGAATTCTCCGTGCATGTCTATATGTTCAAGGGTGTGGAGATAGTTCTTCAGTGTTTGTGTGGGTGATCTCTTTGTGAAAGTGGGGTGTTAAGAGCCCCTTATATGAAGGAACAAAGAGAAAGACCTCTTGCAATAGAGAAGTGACCCAGGGGAACAAGAGTGAGGGATTTGGAGGCGGAGAAGGGGAAATAAGCATAAAGTGACGCCACATACAGGAACCTAATAATGATGTGGGCATCACATGGTATTGGGCTATTGTGAAACCCAAGGAACCATTCATGGGCATGCTTTACCCAGAACTATGAAAATTGATTTTAACACAGACAGACCACCTGTATATTAGCCTCTAATACTTCAGACTACCGGTGTTTGTTAGATATAGGCAACAGTATCCGAGGCCAGGGACACCACCAGGCTAACTGCATTCTCTGATGACTTCACTCTCCAATCCTGCCCTCTTTCAATATGAATTTCTTGATCCAATCCTGCACTTCCCAACGGATCCCAAGAGATCCCTATTTAGCCTGCTCTTCTCCAAGCCTATCCTCAAGGTTTCTCTCACAGTCTCTGTGGTACAGTGTCACTTCAGTCCTAAAGGGAAACTCTCCTTCTGGGTGTTGATCTCATACTCAGTGAGGTGAACCTTTGGTTGTCACTGCTACCGCCTTGTGCTAAGGAGATCCCAGAAGCAGCCTCTGCTGCATGCGCCTCCAGTCTGTCCCAGGGTCCTGCGAGGCTGGGCCATGGGTCCAGCATGGCTGGTGTATTTATCTTAAAATGTGACTTTGGTCCAGAAAGGCAAAATACTTCAGGTGTATCAGAAATTCTTATAGTGGTACATACAAGAAAAAAACAAAGTAAAATTAATTAAAAATATTTTGTTTTTATAAGATAAATTTTGTTATAAACGTAGCTTGCATTCCACTTACATTTCTGAAGTTGTTCTTGCAACTTAACTTCACACCAGTAAATAAATGGATGATAACACAAAAATGATTGGTAAGATACACATGAAAATACAGAAAATTTATCCCTAATATAAAATTAAATTTCTCTTACTCTCCAGAAAGCATTCCTGCCAAAAACAATAATATCACTGAAACAAAGTACATAATCTTAGCTTTCTATAGACGGAGGTGCAACACACGTTCCCTTTCCTTGGCTTTTCTGGATAAATCTGTGTGTTCTCTTAAAGAGTTCCCTACCCTTTCTTATCTTTTCTAAAACCTTTGGGCAACGCAGGTGAGATCTGTGAAATGATCATCTAATCGTGTTTCTCTCCTTCTCTAACACTTCCCAGGATTCCACCCCGTGGCGGTCCACTCTTCAGTTCTCCTGTAGTGTTCAAAGCCCCTCGTCACCCAGTGCGGGGACTTCCAGTATCATCCTGGCTCTTCCTCTCCGACACTTTCTGCCCCAGCAATTCTGAGCAGCTGTGGCATCTAAGACACACCCACTGCCCACACATCACTGCCTGCCGCCAGGACCTCCTGGGACATACACAGGTTGTGGCCTCGAAAAGAATGTCCCCTCTGTGCTGCTGCCTCCAACTTCACTCGGACCTCTGCCCGGAGGTGAATTCTGCTTTTATCTTACCCAATATCCATGCTGAATTTAATGTTAACCTTCTCATACTAAAAGGCAGAGTTACTCATGTTTGGTAGCGTTTGCCGCTCTACACCACCCTCAAAAGGAGCAATCGCGTGGCTGGAGGTAAAAGATTCATTGCCGTCACTGTCCAGGACATGTAAACAAAAATCTCTGAACTTGCTCCTCATTATGGTGGCTTTGGATCTGCACCTTCCCTCAGAAGAACTACAGAAGCCCGAGCTGGACGCTGGATGCCGAGGAAAACACAACACTGGGCTCTCCACACTCACAACAGTTGGAACAGTGAAAACTGGCAAAGGAGACAAGAGCCACAGGCGTCTGTCGGCACACGCAGCTTCCGCTCATGGCTCAGGCGAGTAGACGCGAGGCCACCGCTGGTGAGAGGCGCCCCGCGAGAGGCCGGCTGTGAGCACCCGCAGCTGCTGCCGCCCAGCAGGGCCGCCAGGCATCTTGCAACTAGAACCTCACTTCCTCTGAGGGCTCCTTAGAACCCTCATCGAGATCCACCTGATGGTCTTGATTCGAGGCAGCCGTTAAAAGCCTGAGTTCTTCCTTTCACTCTCTTCCAAGTCAAAATAAGGATGCTGAGATCTCAGCCGGCCTCGAGCTTCGGCACTGAGAGGCCTTCATCAGTACTGAGCCATTTAACAGAGAAGCTTTCTCTAAAAAATATTAAATGATCTTCATTTATTTAAATTTCTAGAGCCCACAGCAACAATCTAACAGTGGCATTTGAGCAACCTGCCAAATCCATTTTCATTTCTGAGCTTTCCTAAATTCTATGGACAGGTGCAAAAAGAGAAAGAAAAGTGTTTCTTCAGATAAAGGTTGTGAGGTTGCTTTACATCACATAGAAACTCTGCTTTATGGGGCAAAGATTCATATCAAAAGAAAATATTTTTACCCAAAATTGAAATTCTAAAAAGCTATGTCACTCAAAATTACAACATCATGGTGAATTATGACCCACCAATCTCAGAGGTGCAACATTCTTCTTTTCTGAAGAAATACAGATCAAATGGCTGCTAAGCAGTGAGCATTCTTCAAAGAAAATTAACAATGATCACCCCTGCCTTGGTTGCTGAAGTACTTGCTAGATGATGAAGTCCAGGTGCTACAATGAGTTGATGTACCAAGATTTGATGAGTCATAGCAAGAGTGATCAATCTTCAGTAAGGAGGTGTCACTGAGCCTTCTATAAACACTGATGACCACAGAAAGCCTTGTGAGTAACATCCAAGCGATGTTAGACCTTCTCTCTGCCTTCAGTGAGATTAGTCTGAAGAGAGAAATAAGATTTGCACAAAGAAAGAGTAAATAACACACATAAATTATGTGGTTTTTCACATAAGATGCAAGGCAAAGAAAGGTTATATTTCCATTAACACTGATCGATTCTAACTCAATACCTAACACCTCACCTCAATCCAAGGGTAGAGTGTCTGCAGGCTAAGCTGTTGTCAGATTCTCCAAGGAAAGAGTTACACTGTGCATTCACAAGTGGATAATATTTATTCCCAGCAGAGAAAAGGAGATACCTTGGAGATGAGAAAACAGATATGATTAGCCTTTGCATTTGTATTCACATCTCAAAGTGACTTGCGGTTTGATGCACTTCAGCCCCCCCCCCCCCCCCGTTGGGCGTCTATGCAAAGTGAACTCCTCTCCTGCCTGCCTGACACTGACTCCCTGAGGCCGTTGTGCTGTCTCCATGATTCCGCTAACTTCTCTGACTCCAGTACAAGTACAGGAAAAGCATGGAACAAGTTTCTGAAGTAAACAAACAAGCTTATAAAATGGCTTATACTCAGAACACACCAAAAGAGGTTACACCGATAATTAGGTTTCAATACACATCACCGGCTGAAAGTTTTTGCAGTTCTCCACGGCTAATAAGCTCACCTCATAAATGTATTCAATATTTCAGTAAATAGCTTCTACATGCTTCTGAGTGATTGCTTTCATCTGACTTATTCAAAGTTCTTCAAAGACACTGAGTGGGATTTTCCACAGTCCTAAATCATTCCCTGCAGGTAGTTTGGGCAGTTAAAGAGATATATTCATTCTCCTAGGCCAGAAAAGGCCCATGTATTGAATGTATAGTAAAAAATTCCTTCACATCCCAAAGATGGCTGAGAACTCTTTTGGGGGCGGGGATCCACCTCTGTGGCATGTTACTTAGCTCTGAGGAAATTTGGTTTTGAATTTTCATTTTACTGAACTCTAGATGAATATCCACCAGTCATGCACTTATTCTGAAACTGCTATTTCCTTCCTATGTAAACATCATGTAAAAGAAACTGCTAGCTGCAGCTGTAACTATAGCAACACATCAAAATATCTACACAGATGCATTGATACAACTTCACTGATTAACTCTACCCGAAGTTTAGAGAGATCAGGTTTTTTGTCAATTGGTTTTTTCCCACACTTGGACAAATATGTCGAGGGCTTGAGTTTTACTTAGTTTTGATCTTGAAACTACTCTGAGGATCAGTTACATTTGAAAAAGCAGATTCAGAAGGGAACCCACAAAGTAAGACTGAGATCCTCTCGCCAAATTTGTGGATAGTTCCACATAGAGCCAAGGTAGATTTTCATCATGAGGAAGAGAGGACTACGTCCCTTAACCAGCTTCTACAAACAGATGGAGCAGCTGGGTGTGGATGCACACGACTGTAATCCTAGCACTCAGTAGGCTGAGGCAGGAGAACCTCCATGAGTTCAAGGTCAGCCTGGGCTGCATAGTGTGAGTTCACGGCCAGCCTGACCTACAGCAAAGGCAGAAGCGTTAAGGTTTATGCCTTACTTCAGCCCTCTATTCTTGCCCTACCATATTTATTTATAATCCCAAACAATTGGGAAATGATCACTATGTAGTTCATACATTTACAAATATTGGAAAAATAATACATAATGAGAGAGATTAAGGCCAAAATATGAGGGAAATTATTTTTGTGCTTCTAATTTTTACAGTTTGTGATTCTACAAGATTTAGTTAGCAAATTTGCTCTCCAAAATAACTAATGATGACTCACTTTTCCATTAAGATATTTAGATATCAGTAAAGTATGCTGACGTGTTAGGGCCAGAGAGCAGCTGAGCAGATGGCGACACCCAGGCCTTGAGAGGCTCAAACAAGAAGGGCCGGCTGTGGAGGGAGCGGCTTTCTGACCTGAGGCGACACAGTGGGAGCCGGCCATTGTCTTAAACCCCACCGGAGGCACCACAGGCCGCTCTCCACCTCTGCCACATGACGCCTGAGAGGGAGCATTTTGAAGAGGAGAGAGTTGGGTACTCCTGTCTCAGTAGCTTACTCCACTGTCACAGCCCGCGCTTTGCCCTGCGGCCGGTCGGGCACCGTGAGGGAGGCAGAGTGGGGAGGCTGCTGGTCCCGTGGTGGCTGAGGAGCAGGCAAGGAGAGGGGAGCAGGGGAGCGGCTGGATCCCAGCGCCCTCCAAGGGGAGGCCCCCCGCGGGGCTCCGTCCCTTAGGATCCCCGCACTTCTCAACAGCGCCACAGGCTGGTGCCCCGGCTTCAGCACACAGCCTTGGAGGGGCCCTCCGCACCCACAGGGCTTCTCCCAGCTCCCGTGCGCCAGAGTCCTGGCCGTGACTTCCACCAACCAAGCTCAGCCCGGAGGTGGGTATCAGGCCTCCCGTGAAGCCGCGCTGGGGAAGAAAGCAGCTGGAGCTGAGATCAGACACGCGAAGGTGAATCCGCTTCTCCTTGTGGCTCAGCTTCCCCTCCACCATGTAGAAGGCTCCCAGCAGAGACTGCTTGTAGAGTGGACCCTCGAGTTAGCACCAGCCCGACATACGAACGACTTGGGCTATGACTTGAATTTACGTTTTAACTTAAAATTAAGTCTCGAGTCATGACCCAAATGCTGGCTGCTTGTGCTTCCAGATGGTCTCCGATGCAGATTTAATCCTTCAAGAGTTCTGGAAGGAACATGACAACACCCTTTCCTGTGTGGAGTTTCCTGAGACATCCTGGGCCGGGGTCTCTCCAAAGACTCCGACACGGGCCTGTGTGCAAGGGGGAGACTCGGAAGGCTGTGTAGAGGAGCCTGAGTCTTCAGCCGACCAAGCTGGCTTACAACCAGCCCTCGTACACGAGTTCAGTGTGTAAGTCAAGTCCGCGCTATTTGCTCATCAGCTGCACTCGCCTTGTCCCTTGGATGGGGGCAGGGGCGGGGCGAACGTCCTGTACTTGTTGGTTTCTCACCTAGGTCAATCAAAGTTCAGAAGAGGATTCTCTACACTGAAAACCAAATAGCGAAGCTAGACATGGCACTCCTTATGTTAGGTAGCAGAAACAAAGGAAGAAAGAAACCTGAGGGACTGATACGTCACTGTCCTTCAGACAAAGCCACCAGCTGCACGAGCTAGACAAGTTGAGTTTGTTATTTTTTGAAGAAAGAAAGAACACACATGTAGAGAACACACCACACAGGTGTGTCGGCAAAGGGCTATTAGAAGGAGCCTCTGGTGTGAGGAGAGTTGTACTCCCTCCCCAGGGGGTGTGGGGAGGGTGTGAGAAGTGGCGCTCTTCATAGATGGAACGCTATCAGAAAGAAAGGGAAATACATGTGTAGGCATCTGAGTGAATCTCTCCATACGGTGGAGGCCGGGAGTGGGGATGAACCTGTAACCGCGGCAGTAGTCACGCTGCTAAATAGAACATGGGAATGTTTGGTGTCCGTAGGCTTCTGGCTGACCTTATTCTTGTCTCCCTTCATCATAGTCTGAGAGTGAACTTGACCAGTGTGAGTCTTCCAAGACTTTGTTCCGATTGAACAGAAAAATATGGACGACATAGGACTACCACACATCAAAGACTGTGTTCTTCTTTCTCAAATACATAGAATGTATATGTATAACATATATATAAAATGTGAATGAGAGTACACCTTCAAACACATCCACTGCCTTCTCCCTTGTGCTTAACCAGCACCTATTCTGAAGCCATCAGTGAGCCAGCCTTTACTGGACTCTTCTTGTCTTCCATGGACTTTTACTTTTCTGCATGAAAATATCAACTGCCCCAAGAATTCTCTGAATTCCCCAGACTTCTCCACTTGCAAGTAAAATCCAGTGTTTCCTTCTAAATTAGAAATAGCTACCCCTTTTAACCTATTCACTATGCTTATTCGAAATAATAAAAATTTCCCTGATCAATAGCTACTTGATATGCAACTTGTTAAGTGGAAGAGACCTGTATACATTTTAAAGCAGAATTTCAAAAAACAAAGCCACGACTTCTCTGAAACTGAGTTATCTTTTCCATCAGCTACTTTGCTAAAATTTAAGACTATGGAACTTACATTTAGAAAATAATTTCCCCATTTATTTCCCATGCATCATTTCCTGCAAAAAGCAAGATGTCTTTGTGATATCTTTATAAGAAGATCCTATTTTGAATTGGTGATTCGTGCATCCAGATTATACTCAGCAAAGAATGAATCATATAGATCCTATTATGTGATTATGCAAATATACACTAAATATATAATTGCAAGCATATATGGACAGTTAAATTTAATTAGTTATTATGACTTAACTCACTCAATGTAGTTTTATTAACTAACAGTCCACAGATGTGCTTCCTCTCTTGATTCATTTACATTTTAATACCATGGAGAAATGATAAATTATTGTAACAACAGATGAGAAAAACAGATGGAATATACATAAATGAACCCAAGATGATTTACATAGGTTTGAATTGAACAGTTTGTATATTTAGGTCAGTTTTAAATGCTTTATGCTTGTACAGTGGCTACTAAGGAAGAACTTCACAACCACACGAAGAGATTCAAATTAACCAAGGGCATTTAATGATGTGTATTTAAAGATTAATCAATAGCTCTTTAAATTGGTTAAATTGACTGTTTAATTATTAATTATATTTGAAGGTATAAATATCAAAAAGTCATCAAAAGGATCAGATATAGTAACCTAGAGGTTATAAAATTCACCAATAAATATTAATGTGAAATGAAGGGGACATTTGGCAAATCACTAGATATAATTGAAAAATCTCACTCACTTGTAGATTACCTTATCCCAAACTTAAATAATTGATGACCTTTCAGAGAAAAAGTCTAAAGCCATTGGAATCACTTGATTTAATCTCAAAATAGCATTTGTATGTGTGCATGAATCACCGATTCTTTTAATGGGCACACAGTTGAATTGAAGTACAGAGCTATCTCTTTCATCCATCTGAAATTCCATCCAACAGTTATGATTACATGAAAAATCAATACTGGAGACACAAATCAATATTTGGGTGTCCAAAAGATGAAGTAATTTTGTCTGTCAAAAAAGGTGACAGGAATAAAATAAGAGATAAGCTTGTTACCAGAAAATAATTCCTAAGTGGACCCTGAAAAGCTTTCCATACTCCTCTCTATATTATGTGGTACTCAAGTTTAGCAAATAACCAATGGCAATAAATGTGCATTCAGATTTCTTTTTTTCTTTTTGACCAATTATTTTAACCATAATTCACCTCTCAGGTGGGATCCTCCACCTTAATACATCATTCCTGCTTGTATGTCTATGATGTTAAAAGAAAAAACCTGTAATTGTGAACAGGAGGAATGCACTTTCTATAATTACTTTATAATCAAATAATATCTCAATTTTTCTAAAAATTAAAACAGAAGTTTTATTCAGGGCTTCATCCTGCCACACTGCAGGATAAAGGTTTTCCTCACGAGCTTGTACTTGGGACACAGAGATCTGGGGGTGTTGCCCTTGCTACCCTCTCAGGTTACAAAGCCCAGTTACCTGAGGAGAATTCAGCAAAGCTGAGCAACATCGCACGGCTAGAAGAAGTGAGCTCCTGAGGCAACTGTAAGATCTAAGATGTGATTTAATTACAAGAAGTGGAACTGAAGTGTAGGCAATTCTACTACTTAACTATCAACAATTGGGGAGGAATATTTTGAAATTTATAAGAAACTCAAAGCAAAGCAGGCATAACATATTCAAAGTCTCCTCCTAAGAGACAGCATAATAATTAAGATTTGTGCAGTGAGATGAATCATATGTCTGACCTCAGTCATCTTCTGTGCTTGAGGTAAGGAGACAGGTCACCGTTGCAGCTTTTGATATCTCCAAACCAGAAGGACGTGATGGTTGGCATGGTTTGTAAGTCGTGCCCCAGGTTTGCATTCAGTGCCTGCCAGTGCCTTTGTCACCTCCCTTTCACACCCCTGGGTGTCATGGCAAAGCCACGGTTGGTAGAAGACAAGAAGACGAGCTATGAGTCAGATAGGAGAGCCACCGACTTACAGCCCTAGGACCAACTTGCAGTGTGGTTATTTTTATGGACTTACATGTGACCAGAGTTCTTGTAAAATATGTACTATTCACTTACATTTCCTTGACTAACCATGAGAAAGCCTGAAAAAGTTTATAAAATATTTTAAGTATTAAAACAGTAATCCACTGTTAAGCCACCATTCTTGGAAGCAATTCAAGTTATTCCTCATCTTCATAAATATTTTTATAACAAGTCTACACTCAGTAAAGTTTGATTTAGAATAGTTCTGATGCCAACAACGGGCTAAATTAATGCCCCCAGGTGATTTCACTTCACGTACTTGTGTAAAATGTTCATGGATGTCATAATCGTCTATTAACATTGTTTACCACCAACAGAGAAGCCGTGCTTGACGGCGACATCTCACATCCCCTTCATGCTAGTGCCACTCCCAGGCTGGCACAGCCCTCGCGCTCATGGCCTGTGACAGATCAGCCTCAGCAGGGCACAGTCAACCCGCCCTCTTCAGCTGCACCTGCGCGGGCAGCAACCACCGCCCCCTCCACTTCGCCATCATGAGTAAATGTGTTCAAAGCTGCTTCCACGTTTTCCATGGAAAACACTGGCTTAGTCTCTGTCCGCAGATACATTCCCACAATGTGAGTCTGAGGCAAACCGATGGTCTCTCTGTGATGTACAATCCTGTTTCCACCTTCATTCCTACAAATTTAAAACACTAGTGTTGTGGGACTCCTGCAGATGCTGACTCGCCTCTTGTGTGCCTAGGGATAGAGCCCTGTAATCCCACCTCCTCTGGAAACAGAATTGTAAGTTTGAAGTCAGCCCAGGCAGCACAGTGAGACCCTATCATCAGTTAATCAGTCAACAAACAGACAAATGGGCTGGGGACATGGGGAAGTCAGAAGTGATAGAGTTCTTGCTCAGCAGGAATAAGGCCTTGGGTTTGAGCCTCAGACCTAAAGGAAGTAAAAATGCTGGCTGCTGCATTAGATGTCCGCAGGCACGCAAGCCAGCTGCAGAACACATTGCGAAGACCACTTGTGTGAGGCTCCCTGGCTGGAATTTCCTGGATTCTCTGTTTTGATTTATTTTACACTCATCAGAACTTTTTTGATTTCTGTTGAGAGCAGATTAATTTGGTATCAAATATTTTATTGTAGCTCGACCCTTGATTGGACACACTGATTTCTCCTGGCTATCTGAGTTCTTTAATTCACCCTAATTTTGAGATTTTTTTAAAAGTTCCTATAAACCACCAAAAAGATCTGACCTGGCCATCGTAAATGAGTTACTCGAAGCTACATATCCCTCCTGACCCTCCAGACTGTGGTGTCTGATTTTTGAGTCACTTAGTCTGTGAAATCATGAGGGAAAATAGAAAAATAATTCTATTATGCTGGGTTTATATTTCAGTGTGTTGCATTTCCAGTGACCACTCCCAGGTGGTCATTTTTTTTTAACTGAGCCACACAAACAGCTTCCCGAGTGTCCCACCTCAGCGATACAGTCTGCGCCCACCACGGCTAACATGAGTGGCCTTTGGGGCCTGTTGCAGATGCTTAACACATCATATTTGGTGACTTGACCACGGCTCATCTCCAGAACTCCCCTCTGAGCGTCCTCCATCTGTACCATGGTCCATGCCTTTCTGCTGCCTTCTCTTTGGTTGCAAAAGCTCACTCCATTTTAGAGTCCTCACCATGGCTGTCCTTGACAATCGTTCTCAAATGCCCCAACATGCATCTTCCTACCTTTAAATCTCAAATGAGGCATCGCTTCTCCCTGGGGGCTTTCTTCATTTCTTATTTTACACTGTTACCCTCCCCCATATGCCCATCACACAAGGACATTTCCAGAATGTTCCTAACTTACCCAAGAACCACTGGCAGAAATGCCACCCTTTCATTGAGCAGCCAGAGCTCCACGAGTTCACAAACTTTTGGCAGCGTTTCAGAAATTGATATGAGCATTTATGTATTTGCATAATGTGATCTTGAAGTACCTCCTGATAAAATCACAATCAACACCATATTCGTGTTGTCATTTCATTTTAATTCCTTGTAAAGCAGCACTCTGTAAGGATTATCATGTGACAAAAAATAAATCTGAAAGAATTTGCAGTGACACTGAGCCCACGCCCAAACCATTGTAGATGTTCAAAGTTTATGGGACCCTGTGTCCACTGTCGCATGGTGGCCCACTCTCCCACTGTAGGGTGTGCTTCTTTTCCTACTTATACTTGACCCAGACTTACTCTGCAGAGCCTGTCTCTTTTCTTACCTTTAGTAAAACTTTATTACTATTAAAAATATGTTTGTTACTGACTACAAGCATAACACAATTTTGAAGGATAATCATATCGACTGCCAGGGCTAGGGATATCCAAGTTAACACTGCAGTATGAACAACCACAAATCTCTTATCAAACAGATGCCACAAAAAACGTACTGTTTTGGAGTCACTCCTTTTCTTTCTGTGACTTTTTAAGGTGTGAAGACTTTAGGAAATTTGTGAGAATTCCATCGGGTTATATATGCAGGCTCTCTTTTTCAGGAAATGCCTGCTTGACCCTAATCCAGAGAGCTTCTGGAAACCAAGGGCCTGTGTTGTGATCTTGTCCTCTCTATGCTAGCCAGACATTTTCTTCTAGGCATTTGAAGTTCTGATCTAAAAGCTGCAAAAACTAGAAGGCTGAATCTTGATCAACTGAACAGCAGACCTCCAGACCTGCCCAACCCAGTGGCCACCAGTCACAGGTGGCCATTTAACATCAAATTTAAAATTCTTTTTAGTGTGGCTCTTCAATTGCATTCATCACATTTCAGATGTTCAATGGAGAACATTTCCATTGCTTAGAAGATTCAATTAGACAGAGATGGTTTAGAGCAGGGGTCATCAAACTACTGCCTGCTGTTTGCTCTTGTATGAACCATGAGATAAAAAGGAAGTTATTTTTCACTGTTAAGCGGTTGTGAGTAAAACATTATTTTGTGACATGTGACATCCTGTAAAATCCAAATGTCCAAGTCCATAAGCAAAGTCTGCTGGAAACAGAGCGCATCCACTATGCTGATGGTTGATTGCAGAAAGCATAGGATCAGCAAAGCCCAAAACATTTACTTCCTGATTCTTTTCAGAAAAATAGTTACTGAACCCTGCTCTTGAGGGAAGCACTAGGGTTTGAAAAGCTGCCTTCACAGATTTCCAGAGTCTAAGGAGAGACCCAGCAATACTTGCATTGCAGTTCATAGTCCTCTGTTGGACACAGTGACTTTGCGTTGCTGTGGCAAAGATCGCAGAGGAAAAGGACCCCCTGAAAGAGTATGTGCAGGTAGGGGGGGGACACTAAGAGCCAGGGAAGCCTCCTTCCTGGGCAGGTGCACAGGTGCTAACACATCGCACTTGGCTGTGCTTGCACACTTGTGTATCTGCAGGCCTGCCCCAAGCAAACAGCAGAAAGACAACCAAAGCCCTAGAATTTTCCTCATGTAAATAAGGAACTCCTCAGTGTCCTCTGAGCGGGTCCCGCTAAACTCTTTTTCTGTGAGCTTAGCACCAGCGCTTCTGGCAGTAGCACAGCCAGATACATGGGCCAGAGCTGATGGCATAATTAGGACTCAACCCAGGTGTGAGTGCAACTGGAGTAGAAAACACGCACAGACTGTTCAGTGAACTGTGAACTCCTCCCTCTGCCAAAAACAGCACAGCCATGTTATCTGAGTGTTTCCTAAAACACTTCATTTCATATGGGTAACTGTCACAAGTCAAGGAATGACTGGGGTCACACGTACCACAAGAGTCACATTTTACCGGTCCTTGCCCCAGACTGACAGAAGAAAGGATCCTGGGCAGAAGGGCACAGAGATTAAGGCAGCCTTCCCAGAATGGGAAGAGAGAAGCACGCAGGAGCTCATAAGAGAGGCTGTGCTTCACAAGAATTCTGGGTCACTCGCCATGACAAGCAATTTTCAGTTCAGCACTCACAGATAAAAAGCTCCTGGGAATCCGCTTTCCCATAATGAGCCTGACAAATCACATTGCCTTCTCTCGAGGAGGCGCCAGGTGACCGCTTTGCCTCCAGCTCTAACACAGTCCTCCTGGGATGTGTGTAGAGTGTGAGCGTGACATCAGTGGCCTGAGTTTGAATCCCATCTCTGCCTATTATCTGCCTCATTTTTCTCAAATATAAAATTCCTGGACTAAAAATGTGTAAGCTTGCTTTGATGAATAGTAAAGATTATTCAAGTAAATGTATGAATAATTGACGGACCAAGGATTTAGCTCAGTGGTTCCAGAACCTGCCTTGCAAGCACAAGGTCCCTAGTTTGATCTCCATTAACCACATACGACAAAGCCGGGCATGGTGACTCACACCCACCAGCAATCAGTACCACATTCCACAGTGCTGGGTGTGGTGGTTTACACCTATAATCCCAGCAGTTAGGAGTCATAGGCAGGGGGATTGCTGTGAGTTTGAGGCTTGCCTGGGCTACATTGTGAGCTCAGGGCCAGCCTGAACTACAAAGTAAGACTCAAAAAAAAAAAAAAAACCAGTATGAACAATTGAGCCAAGCAAGGTCAGTCAACACAGAAGCTGATTTCAGATGGCATGAACAAGGGTTGGCCAATACCCATTCCTCTGCACAAACACTTCCTTTACAGAGCTATATCTGATAATTTGCAGAGTCGAGACCCAGTTCCAAGTGAAGCATCTCTGTCTAGGCTGAATTTGACAGTCCTGTTCCCCCATTTCCTAGCTCCCCTGTAATCGGCACCCCCATGAGGAAGGAGATGTTAGTTAGAGGAAAGTTCCTGGACATGAAAAGAGAGGAGGGATCGTTGGAAAAGCTTGGTGTTTTCAAACAGAATGAGACAGAAAATGAAGCACTAGGAAAAGTCCACAAGAATCAGAATCACAGCCTAAAATCCCTGCACCACTGAACAAAAGTTTTTGATTCTTAAATAAAAGAAAAATAAAACTTTACCTGTTGTGCAAATAAATTAGACTAAAGAAACTCAAATTGTGTTGGTGAAAGAATTAACTTAATTTCACTAGAAATTTCCAGACCACCTGTGACCACTAATTAGGTTCTGTCCAACAACATGGATGAAGAAACTCCTAGAAAATCACTGGAGCAGAGTTCCGGGGGGATCTGTGCTTCGCTGCCACCCAGGCCGGCCAGCCAGGGCAGGGAGACTCACGCTGGCTGTGGATGGCACCAACCAACAGATTTGCCTATAGCCTGGATGGGGTAAAAGGAGGAAAACAAGGAAGCGTCCTCCCTCCTGAAGGGTTGTCCCTCTGAAGAGTTCCCGTCTTGGGAACTGCTGGTTATGGTTTCTGGTTCCTCAAGCCTTCTGATGCAGGTTTTCACCAGCAACACCACAAGTCTTTGGTCTGGGATTGAGGCTGCAGTCTTGATCCTTCTCGCTCTGCAGCTTCCATCTCCCTGAGCTGAGCAGCTCCTGAGCCCCAGCCCTCCTCGGTGCAGAGGGCACTGTGGACGCTTCTGTCTCTGATCCTGTGATACCTAGCAAGTCCCCGTGGTGATTTTACATTTATTTATCTTCTATTGATTCTGTCCCTCTAGGACACTTGACCTGCTGTGGGGCTGGGAGGAGCAAGAAGTGAAAACTGCCGACTAGAGTTTCCTTGTCTCACTGCTACTCCTGGGAAGGGGTTACTCAGGGCCTTGCTCCTGCAAGAAGGCCACATGCTTGAGAGTAAGTCACGACAGTCACAAGGAGCCTTGAGGCTCTCTGCCTGAGGATTGCATGAGAATACAAGGAGTTGCGAGGATAATAAAAAACTGCTAATGCCTCCTCCGTGTTTACCGTATGCCAGAGACTTTGTAACAGTATCACACACATCAACCCACTTGACACAGTTATCTACTGCTCTAGCTGCTATTATGAACTCCATCCCACAAATGGGTAAACTGAGGCACAGGAAATTTAAGGAACTTGCAGGAGATCACAGAGCTAGAAAATGGTGGAGCAAGGATTCAAACTCAAACACTGAGCCCATGAACTGGAGCACTGCACAGATGTGCCGATGGAAGCTAACCTAAGTCACTGAGGAGAGGATTGTAGAGAAATCTAACAGAGGGGCAGACACACTCGGGCGGGTTAAGTTGCCCCGAGTAAGAAGGTTAAATTTGATGGCTGTAAAAGTTCCTCTTTGGGTCATAACTGAAGTAAATCATATGTAATTTTACTTTTTAAGAGTACAGATTAACCGGGAAAAGCACTTTCTATTTCTATTGGCTCTCCGCAGTCACTGCACTATTTCTAACAGAGGCCGAAGTCACGTTCACTTACACAGCCATTCGTCTATTCAAGGTGGAAACCACTGCACATGCCCAGCACAGAACACAATCGTGTCATCAAAGCAGGATCTGTGGTCCTTATCAGTTCTATTCTTCCTCGAAGTTTTAGGAGTGGAAGCCAGCTTCTGCACTCGTGTATCAGTGTGCTCTGCATTTGTCTTTGAGCCACACACGGGCCAGACTCACTCGTGTGTCCTCTGATCAGCATGACAGTGCCAGAGAACAGAGAGGACGCTCGCCCCAGAGAGGGCTCAGGTGGGGAATGATTAGCATCTGAAATGGGAAAGGATTAATGGCTGAGGACACTGATGTTGTTAAGGTAGGAGCTCGAAAACAGAGAGGCTGACTTTCCAAAAATATCCAATAAGTGCATGAAGGATTCACTCGACTGGTCCATTCTTTCTTGCTCCAAAATATCCATTCTTCCCTTTCCTCTTTTGCATCCCTGGATGGTCTGCTGCCCTCAGGAGCACATGTGCGCGCACACACGGGTGCACATTCACACACACACACACACACACACACACAGGACAGATTTGGGGAGTTTAAAAGTGCTTCTCCTTACACACCCCTACAAAGCCAGCAGACTGTCAGCCAAAAGCACATCTACACCCAGGAAAACAAATCTATGACCCAGTGACCTGTTCAACAAGTCTTAGCCATTCTGAAAGACACTGCGAATGTGTCATCGGTCACTTTGGAGAGACCTCGCCACCTACTGAATTCCTTCAACCATTGTTTAAAGAATAAAAACAGTTCATGTTATTACAAAGCCTTAGAGGGCACACTGCAGCTATTTTTAAAATTAATTTTATTGTGAAATAGTACACTTTACATACATGTCATGATCACACTCAATATTGACAATGTGTACCAGTATATGACAAGACTTGGTTCCCATTTTTTTCCCACTCCCTTACCCAGCTTTTTTTTTTTTTTGTTACCAGCACAGTTTTTTCTTTCCCCTCATACTGCAGCTGTTTTTTAAGGGGAAAATAAAATGAAAAAATTCTTACTTACAAAATATGGAACTGAGGTAGGATAGGAGAAGTAAAGATTGGTAGAAGAGAGCAAAGAAAAATTGTTATTTTAAAACTGCACTTTTAAGAAAAAAAAGAAAGCTTTATGACACAGATTAATCTGGCCCTTTTCTCTTCCTAGAGTCTCACTTCACAAAAATCCCTGACGGTCCTGGAGGCAAAACTCCCTGTGAACTGGGCTCGGGCTGTGACTTCCAGTTGCGCCCTCCCTCCTACAGACCTCACCCTCCAGGAGGCAGCAATGGCAGAGGTCACAGACATCAAGCTCAAAGGCACTACGTTCTGCAGGTGACATGACAGACGGTAAGAGCACGCAGCATAGATCACCCAACCCGAGGACACGCACAGCCCCCGCCCCAAGTCACAGTGCACTCTCTCTGGTGGACCACGTGCTATTCGGGTTGTGTACTTTGCAAGTCTGTCTGTGAACCTCTCTGTGCTTCTCATCATGTGTCTTGAAAATATTTTTCTATGACTCGAGTCAGTGGCCCTACCCTCTGTGCTGCGGGTGGAGCAAGTTGGAGTCCCCGCCTTCTGTTGGGGATCTCCTGGGACACTGTGCAGGGACAAAACCACCCAAACTCATGACAATAAGCCATATAAAATAGATAAACAACACTCAGATTTCTATCATTTCTCAACATTAAAGAAAACAATGAGCCTAGGGCCATGAAGAGTTTGATTTATTACCTCTCCACTCGGCCACAGAATGAGACATAAAGAAACCATGTGCCAGAATTATCTTTGAATTTGGGGGAGCAGTACCCTTCTCTTCACGACAGCTCCATGTAAAACCTTATGAGCTGGAATCATTTCCGGACAACACAACGTAAAGTGTATTTCATAGCACCTTAGCAGAAATCTCCAACTGTTCGTGGAAATGAAGAGGCAATTGAAAAAGAAGACTACAGGTGGTCGCACGGTTCACCTGTCTTCCGAATCTGAAATAATTATCTAATGATGAAGGTTTTCAACCCCGTTAGCAGCACCACATGCCAGAAACCCTCAACAGAGCTAAACAGAAGAAAACCGTTGGCTGTGTAGCAGGCCACAATAGATGAATAATATATTTCCAAATTGAGTAAGAACATTTGGCCACGTCTGCTGGATTTATTTCATTGTCTGATTTTTAGGCTAATAATGAAGCTTGAATTCTTAATTATAAGATTTGCATTCCTCCACTGTATCATAAAAGCTCCTGCAAAAGCTGCCTTTCCTTACACTGGAATAAGAATTTTAATACATGACGGAGAAAAATGGCTGACAAACCAAAAACCTGCCTAGCTAATATTTCTTAAAGATTCAGTTTCTAGCAATGACAAGCCCCAGCTCGAACTCCCACACTTCTAAAAATTCCATTTCCATAAGCAGGAAGGAAGACGTGGGGTGCTTTTTCATACACAGAGTCACCGTGGCCTGCGATATGCACTGTGTGTCATGTTACAGTGTAGATTTTGGTTTGATCAAAATGCCCAAGTGTCATTGATTTGGCAGATACAAAGTAATAAATGGAGTAAAAGATGGCGTCCTCCTGCAGTGACTCCTGTGTCCAGAGGAGACCAGACTGGGCACTTGGAGGTCCATGGGTTGGTCCACTGATGAGCTCAGAGCTGAACGTGCTCTCCGGACGAGAAGCCAGGGGAGGTGGGCGCCTCTGTGGAGGGCGTGGCTTTGATCTGGGAGAAGAAGTGCGGCATCTCTCTCCTTCCCTCTTCCTGGCTGCCAGGGTTTGAGTGATTTTTCTTCACCAGGTCCTTCCTCCACTCTTCTCTTGCTTGAAGCCAGCTCCCCACAGTCTGGCACCTCCAAAACCATGAGTCAAAATAAACTTATTCACCTTGAAGTTGTATGTGTCAGGAACATTGTCACAACAATGGGAAATCTGCCTAAAGCGGGGTCTCTCCTGTGCAGTACGGGATGTTTAACAGTTTACCCAGCTTCTACCTGCTGTGTACCGGCAGCAATGGCACCAAGTATGAGAAAGAAAACTGTCTCCTAACATTGTCAAATCTCCCATGGGGGAAGCTACCCATAGAAAACAACTGCTCCAGACAGATAACAAAATAATAGCTTTTCAGCCCTAAATTAAACCTTTTCTGTTTTTTTAAGTGAAGAGTTTCACCCAAGCTTATTTTTGACTTCCTAAAAATCTATTTGGAGACTATAACTCTTCCTCTTATGTGTAAAGACACAAGGGAAACTTCTTTTAGATTAAAGAAAGAAGACTTATCTCGGCTCTGATCTGTTGGCCTACACAAGACTTCAAGCAACTTTTGACGGAGAAAAATGGCTGACAAACCATCTGTCCAGTCTACATTGCAAGGTCCTGCCTGACTCTCAGGTACACTTCACAGAAATGAGTATGACAAAGGTGTGATCCCTAATGCACTTACAAAAGCAAACGTTATCTACCTTCCTAATATAGTCAGTTCAGAACAGATTCTAAAGTTGCTTACACCAGCAAAATTATGCTAAACACAAGCATAACAAAAAGGAATTAACATATCAGTTGCAAAATAATCTGAATGAAAAAATAACTACAAAAGACAGGTGAAATGATTCAGGAGAGCTGAGCCACAGATACTGAAAGGAAAAGAATAAGCAGTAGCTCAAATGGTCTCTATATAAAAAAGTCAAGGAGAAATGGAATCTTTGGGAGACACTCTGCTAAACAGAAATATGACTCCCACTACCCACAAGAAAAGCTATATATACATATTTCTTTTTTAGAGTGTAAAATAGTCTACTAATTTGTAATTTTAACTTTAAAGATTGTTCTTTAAAACAAAAGGAAGGTCGTTCTAACAGTTTGTAGGACAAGAAGAAAAATGAACATCTCTCACTTCTGCTACCTTTGCTGGCACAAACTGCTTTTGTTTGGGAGAAGGAACTAGTTAATTGAAGAATAAACTAATTAATTATAATTTTCATGATTTCAAGTGTTAGTATCTGTATCATGGGGAGGCAGAAATCAAAGCAGTAACACAACTTGCAGCTCAACATCTTCCCCGGCCCCTTCACTCTGAAGCACGCCTGTTTCATACAAGGCTCTATTTTCTATTACTCATTCAATCTGCTCATTATGTGTGTGCGAGCCACTCACAGAAAAGCAGTGGAGGGCCAAATGGTAAACACAGAAAAGATATCAGCAGATGCCCTCCAGCTTTATGGTTTGCCCCTGAACAACGGCTTGGTGACCTTTTAAGAAAAAATCGAGAGACAGATCTAATTTCTGTTCTCTGCACATCAGCCACAAAGCCTAGAAAGAGCAGCACAATGCAGCGTGGGGCTCTGTGCAGAAGGGACCAGTCAGTTCCCTGGGAGACGAAGACAACAGCAGATCCACAGCCCGGGTGGGACCTCAAGCTGGACCCCTGCCCTCGCCCCAGCCAGCACCCTCCATCACAATCCAGTGACAGGCGGAGAGCAGGAAGTTACTCCCAGATGCAGCTCAGAGCAACAGTTTCTGTTTCATTTATACTAATAGTTTATCTTACTTTGCTAAAAAGAAAGTTTATTTTTAATAAACACCACCCAGTTCTGCAACTCGCTAGACGCTGAGTGTCCTACGGTTCATCAGCTCTGGCACTAACTACTTGGAAACAGCGTCAGGCTTTCCAGGCTGAGAGCACAGTTTCACCAGCTGCCCCACCTCAGACCATAGGCCCGAGTCCAAGGCCCAGGTTCCCACGCTTGCTACCTGGTTTGCTATCAGGGATTCCCACACCAGCTTCCGTCCTTTTGATGTTTTGCCAAAATGATCCCAAGACTCAGAAAAATATTTACTATGAGCAGTTTCTACATGTGTGTCACAGATATTTCACTTAAGAGTATACCTTCAGGGTACATCCATTTAGCTAGAATTGTCTCACATTTCTCCTTCTTTATGGCAAGGAGCTGCTTCTCGAAGTTAAAATCTAATCCCCTGGTTACTTTTTCTGGCGATCAGCCCCATTCTAAACCTATGCAGGGACCTCAGGTCACCAATTTGCAAAGTAGCATGCAAAACTCTAATTATGTAGCAAGAGCCAGAGACAAAATATAAACACGTATTTACCAATGTACCACAGTTATTCTCTAGATAAAGAAGGCAGTGTAAGTAATATAGAATTTATTTCCAGTTACACATGGAGTTTGCAATGTACAAAATGCTGGTTTACTATATCCTTGTCTTTGAATCTTTTTCATGGAATGATAATCCATGAATGACTATATGTGTAAGGAAAAATAGTTCTGTTTTCAAACGGTATTAATATCTGGATTAAACAAATTTAAACAAATTCTACGTTTTGTTTAACTTTAATAGTATATTTTTCTTCATGACTCAACAGAGATGCATTGTGTAAATTTTTATAATACTTTTACTATGAAGCCCATTCCTCTACAACAAAGCATTCTGAGATAACAGCGCCTGACTTGGAAACCCCGAAGGGTACACCTTTATAGACTGCACTTCACTGCCACTTCCGCTTTGAGAATCGAGAATGCTGACTACATGTGTTCCGTTCAGTAAATAGTAGACTTATCACTCTTCTTTTGCCCACGTGGAATTGCCTACTCCTGGGTGTGCAAGATTAGTGCTGAGGAAAGTGGGAATTTTGTCTGTGTAAGGTTTTCTGGATGGTACCCAGAGGTTTTTTAAATGCTTTAGTCAATTACTTGTCCCTTAAAGCCTAGGGTATTACACCAAAATTGTTTAATTGAGTTGAAAAAGGTTATCTACAGTATTTTCCACATAACTGACTTTTCAGCCAACTGATTTGCATATAGGACAACATTGCTAATTTATACTAATGAGTAAGAAAACACAAGAGATTACAAACTCAGGAATTAGGGAGTACTGTAAGTGAGAGCATGAAATGAAAAGCAATTACAGCTGTCTCACCATAAAACGACTTGATTAGTCCATGCTCGTTATTTATGGGAGTGATTTATAATACACTGTGCTTCAGTCTGTAATGAAACCCTTACAACATGACACATTATTGCCATCACTGGACAAGAAGGGTGGACAGAGCTGCCGGAGTGTCGGCCTTCCCGATGGACCCATTCATTCCTTCCGTGTTTACTGTACTGCTCCCACCTCATACTAAGTGTGCTCAGTAAGCACAATTCCAATGAATTTTTCCTACCACTGAGACTAATAGACTGCACCGTATCTGGGAAGCACTGACAGTATCAAGAAGACAGAAGCAAAAAATCACTGATGATTTCATGATCTACAGAAGACTCGTAGCACTCATTAGGCTTGCTTTCAATATTTGAATGCAAGAAAACGTGAAATATCTTTTTTTTTGAAATCTTTATTGGTACATTACATACACACATCATAATTGCATTCCACAATGGGGCTTTGTACCAGTATAAGACACAACTTAATTCTCATTTTTTCCCATACCCTACCCACCCTACCTCCCCCATGTACATAAAATTTGTTTCCTTTCTTTTTTGTTATACTCTCATTATTTTTCCCCCTTCACCCTATTTCACTTTGAGTATTTTCTATTTCATAATATATAACATACAATTCTAGGACTCATTTAAACGTGAAATATCTTGATAAGTTTAACCGAGAGTATGTTTTGCTTTCTCCTTTGTATTTTCAGCTTTCCCCAGTTGTTGATGAGAACACCCTAAATTATATGCATAAATTATTGCTGTGTATGTAATCTGTAACCTCATCTTTGATTTTAGGCCAGTTAATCTAAGAAATTAGCAATTGTTAGTTTCAATTTTTTGAAAACAAAGTAATTCCAGTAGTCTGTACCAGTTTGCACTATCATAGGTAGATATTCATATATTTTTCTGATAAGCAGAAATAACTCATTTTGGAAGATGAGATAAGTTCGACTTGAATCTGGGTGAGTGACTCTTGCTACCAAAGCATTACCTTCCTGGAGCAGACAGCAACAAAGTCAGAGGAGCATGAGCAAGTGCTGGCTCTGCCTGCACCCGGCCTTATAAGAAAGTTAAGCCTCCTCAGCTGAGCTGCTTTATAATTATCATGGCCAATTTCAACCTTCTTCAGTTTGGGGGAATTTGAATTAAAAGTTCCTGAAACTTTGTTTTTAAAAAAAATTGTTAGTATTTCTGATTCACAGATACATTACTTACAGCACTTAAATGAGTGGGTAACTTTCATACAGTTATATAGAAATTGAATCTCTTAACAGTCCCTAGGGGGATTTTTGGGTGCTAGATCGCCTGCAGCCTCCCTCAGATGAAGCTCAAGGTGCCAGAGAAGGAAGCAGATGTGGCACAGATGCTCTCGGTGGAAGCCATGGTGACCACGTGAGCGTAGCCCGCATCCGTGAGTGGATGCAACAGCTTTACGCTGAGTATGCATTTGCACAAGTCCCTGGAGGCTTCCTGACAGCATCCTCTACGCGTTCTCACAGCGTCCTCAAAGTCCCTCCAAGTCCTGCGTGCTTTTGATTGAAATGCGTGGCCCAGGGTACGAAAGCACAACAACCATTAGACCAGCACTTTGATTGTTCTGGAATTCACAAGTTCCAACTCTTTTAAGCTCAGTTCTATAAATATATGCTCATTTTTAGGTTCCCAACAAATACTGATAATCATATTTTTGGTGGAGATTTGAACAGCTATTTGAGCAGCGGAGGGCTTTTCATCACCAGAATTGATTATTTATGTTCCTTTAACTGACTATCTCTAGAAAGCTGCTAGAGTCTTATACGAACCATTGTAAATCTGAAGTATTCAGAGTTAGTAAAAGAAAGCAAAGAATTCTTTGTTATACTTCTTCCAGTCCATAAATTAATCTCTGTAGTGTGCATTCATGTGTTGGTGTGTTAAATTATTTTGTGGTACACAAGGAATAATATAATAGAAGGAGTTGATACTGGAAGTTCTTTCCCAAGGAAAGAAAATGCAAAATCACCTACCCTACTCTGAACGTGCCTCGGGCTGGCAATTGAATGCACACCGTCTCATTTGAGTCTCGCAGTGTTTGCTGTTGAAGTGTGGATAAGTTTGGTCCAGGATCTGCCCTGAATCCACGTCTAACTGACTTCAAGTCTGTGCTGTTGCTACCTCAGCTATTGTAACCATCACATCTTCTCACGGATTCCCGGTTCCCCAGTGCACATCATGGGGCCATGAGGTTTTCCCACTGGTTTCCAGATACCTCTGTAACCTCAGTCCTCCAGCATAAATTCATCCTGGGCCAAGTCTCCCCAAAATTCTCCTCAAGAATATTTTGAATCACCTCAAAAGTTTATCATATCCCAGAAACTGGTGGCCGCAAATCCCAAAAGGCCCTAATGTCAGCTCTACCTAAAACTGGGCCAACAGGACCTCTGAGCTCAAGGGATTTGTTTCTATTTGATCATTCGACAAATATGCTTTGTGCACCATATCTTTTCACTGACACAGTGGCAAAGAACTGGTCTTAACAGTAAACAATGCAAATTAGGATTCCTTTCCTTTTGGTAAGACAGCGATAAGAAACACATCATAAATAAGCAAATTATGCAACACATATAAAGATGTGATGAGGCCTATATGAAGCTATTATTACACACTATCCATTATTACAAAGAGTATTGAGCAGCAATTTTAAACAAGAGCATCGGAGTTCACCCCATTGAAAACCTGGCATCAAGGCTATACTTTCAGGGATCATTTCTAGAGTTGGTGAAAAGCTGGCATCTGGGGCCAGGGATATAGCTCAGTGGTTCCGGCGCCTGTCTTGCAAGCACAAGGGCCCAGGTTTGATCCCCAGTAACCACACAACAATACTGGGTGTGGAGACTCACCCCAGCAGCAATCAGTACCACATACCACAGTGCCGGGCGTGGTGGCTCACACCTGTAATCCTAGCACTCGGGAGGCAGAGGCAGGAGGATTGCTGTGATGTGAGTTGGAGGCTGAGCTCAGGGCCAGCCTGAACCACAAAGCGAGACCCTGTCTCAAAAAAACCTTTAAAAAAGAACAAAAAAAGAAAAGCTGGCATCTGATGCAAGACTGGGATGGAGTGAAGGGGCCTCAGCAGAAAGTCTCTAGAGATGAACAGAAACCCAAAACAAAGCTCACTTAACATGTTTAAAGAAGAAAAAGAACTTGTGCCTGGAATGAAGTAGATGAAGGAAGAGAAAGAAAGAAAGAAAGAAAGAAAGAAAGAAAGAAAGAAAGAAAGAAGAAAGAAAGAAAGAAAGAAGAGAGAGAAAAAGAGTGAGCACTGTGGGTTCTTTTCCCAGTAGGATTTCTTGCTTGAGTTAAGCCAGAGGATGATGTAATGTGATGCACATGTTGAGAGTCCCACTCTGGGTTCTGGGTTTGCAGGAGACAGCACAGCAGGGGGAGGCAGCTGAAGGGATAAGTGCGGAACAGAAAGTCACGCTGCAAAGCTCTCAAGGTAGCTGAGGTGGGAGGTGCTGGCTCCCTGGACCAACAGCAGCAGCCAAAGTAGCGAGAAATGATGGAATCCTCAAGGCACCTTGACAGAAGAACCAAAGTAATTTTCTGGTAAATTCAACGTGAATATAAGAAAAATACGAGGGGACAAGGACTACTCTGGTCTGAGCCTGAGTAGTTGGAAAAATAGATTTGCTCTCATCTCAGATAGAGACCAGGATTTTAAAGAGATGAATCAGGAATTCCATTATAGATGTACTAAATCTACAAAATCTGCTAGCTAGCTAAGTGGACTAGAATGAAGCAGTCAGAACTCTTCTGGTGTTGAGAGGTCTGGTAAATGATGTAAATTTGAGAGGAATTTATAATTTGTTTGCTGGATCATGTATGCCACAGGATCACGTGAGCTCGCAGTGCAGAGAGAGAAGGCGCCGGAGGGCTGAGCCTGCGTGTGCCAAGGTAAGGAAGTCTGGGAGACGCGAAGGACCCAGCCAAGACACCGGAGAAGGAGCACCCAGTCGTACAGAAGAAGTGCCTTGGAAGCCAAGGACAAAAGTTCCGTTAGCAGGAAGGAGAGCTCATCGTGTTGAATGCTCCAGAACTAAATTAAGATGTGAAATGAGAAGTGCCCCCTGAATAAAGCAACAGAACGACCATGATGACCAAAGAACACACGAAGGACAGCAGCGGGGGTAAAAGCTAGACAGAAGAAAGAATTGAGGGAAAGAAACTACACGTCAATATTAGACAACTCCATTTCAGAAAGTTCTGCTGCAAGGGAAGAGGTAGTGATGGGGAAGCGGAGTCCAAGTAGAGCTAGGTTTTGGAGGTCTCTAATATGAAGTAGCTACATGACTGAACACTGGTGAAAAGAGACCCAGAAAAAAGCAAAACCCTGATGATGTCAGAGACAAAGAAGAATCATCTTGAGAAAGTAAAAGATGAGACCTGGTGCTCGATGGAGCGCAGACATGAACCTGCTCTCACACCTGGAAGGCAGGGCATGCGGGTGCTGGAAGGCTGTGAAAGTAGACATTAGGAGAGTCCATGGAAACCTCACAAGATTTTTATTTTATCTTTGAAGGGATTTAGCTCAGTGGTTCCGGTGCCTGACTTGCAAGTACAAGGACCTACGTTCAATCCCCGGTAACCACATACAACAAAGCCGAGTATGGTGCCAGGCGTGGTGGCTCATGCCTGCAATCCCAGCACTTGAGAGGCAGAGGCAGGAGGATTGCTGTGAGTTCAAGGCTGAGCTCAGGGCCAGCCTGAACTACAAAAGCAACACTCTGTCTTAAAAAAATGAAATGGAAATGAGAAGGAGTGTTGAAAAGTAGGGAGGAAGAAAGAGAGAATTAGTTGTCAAGTGGAGTAGAAAAAGCAATGAATGGGCTAGTTAGGTTTAATATACTTGTCATTGGAACATCTGTAGCCCAAATAAAGTCAATGTCATGAATTCAAATTGATACTAGTCAGAGGTATGATTATGTGTTTTTCCCAGGACACAAGGATATTGGCCTCGAGAGACTAGATGAATAGAAACAACCAGAGTTGTAGCTTAAGAAAGAGAATGTCATGAAGAGAATGGGACTAATAGGACCTGTGGCCACTGATCATGATGACTAGGTTGGGCATAGGGACAGTGAACATGGATGATCACCAGTTGATTGATATCTCCTGTTCGACTTAAGGGCACCCATGATGACATGTACTGCATTCCTCAACTGTTATGAAGGACCCTGTATTTGCAGGACCCCAGACCAAATCAGAGAAGCCCTCAATGTCACTAGGGAGTACAAACATGGATTTTCAAGGTTCTGTCATTCATTGTGACTCATTCAAATCACACATTCTCTCTAGGTACGTTTTTCTTCTTTTGTCCACAGTTAATGATAATATCTTACATATGTGATTCTGTAAGTTCATTAACATGTTTAAAGGCTCTAAAATCCTTGAGAAGTAAACATAAGCATTGTAATTAAAGTTTAAAATGCTTTTATGCTTCCATCCTTTGCAGAAATGTACTCCTCACATAATTTATACAAAAATGTGTTCATTATTATTTGTGTAAATAAATTTTGCTATTGACATTAGTGGTTTTCATCACTTTTGTCTGTTTCTTTCATTTTTGCCAGTTGAACATCTTGTTAAAAGTTGAGATGCCAAGAATCAAAGACAAAATTTAGAACAGTTATGCTAGATTCCTTGCAGATTTATTATGTTAAAAAACAAAAGGAAGGAAACCAGTATTTTTCAGGCTCTGCTGTGTGACAATGTGCATTCAATATTCAATTTAATCTTCAAAACAACCCATGGATTTGCTATTATTATCAGCCTCATTTTACAATGATAAAATTGAGCTCACAGACACACAGTTTGTAATTGGTTGGCCCAGATTTGAACGAAGTTATATGTGATTCTAAAGTATACTCTCTTGCATGTCATTTATTTCAATAAAACTCTAGCTGTCTGATATGGATTAAAGTCAATGTGGTTCCATTTTATAAGAAATGTTCCCCCAAAATGAAAATTCTGAAGAAATTGTACTACAGCACTCAGAGAAGATAAATCCTTAAATCCTCATACAGAATGATTTCTTTACCACGTGACATGCACAGATTTTTGTAAATGTGTTCTTGCCAGTGTTCTTCCCAGCATGTCAGATCCGGTCAGTGACTAGCAGTACCTACCACACTGTATCAGTTACCTACCTGCTCCCTGCTGAGACAAATTACCCACCATCCAGCAGTTAAAGGAGGAGAGGTTGATTTTAGCTCAGCTTGTAGAGGTTTCAGGCAGTCGGCTGGTTCCAAAGCAGGCCGGCATCACAGCAGCAAGGCATCATGGAAGAGGAAGTTCTCCCGGTGTGACGGGTAGTGGAAGCAAGCTTCCCTTCCTCTTTCTCTTTCTCTTTTTATTCGATCCAGGCTACAAGTATGTCGGGTGGTACCACTCACATCCCAGGGGCATCTTCCCTTTGCAGTAAACCCATCACCCACACCCAGAACTATGCCAACCTGATCAGTACTCTAATCCAGAATCACACACCCATGAGCCCCAGCCATGAGGCTGTGCGGGGAGTTAGATGCAAACTGTAACACGAGCTGACAAGCCCGTGAGGGGAACCACAAGCTCAACCTGTGCAAGTGACTGAGATGCTTCCGTGAACTAAATTCCTCTTCACGTTTCCCTCCATTTTTCCTACTGGATGTTTTAGGCCCTTTTACGTAAGGATTCTGCGTCATAAACAAATTAAGAAATAAGAGAGAAACGGGGGATGTCACCTTCAGGACCAGCAAGTTTCCAAAAGATCTGTGGTCAAACTACGAAGAGTTTTTAGTGGCTAGAAACCTATTGAGTGATGCTAGACTCGTGACAAAGTATCAAGCCATGCAGTTTTCTGCAGTAACGTAGAGGTATTTAATACTTTTTCTAACTCTCTTTTTCTTTATTGAGTTCATTGGTACATTTTAAATACACATCATGATCACATTCAACAATGAGAATTTCTACTTATGCATGACACATCTTGATTCTCATTTTTTCCCATTTCCCTGCCCCCATAACCCCCACCCTTATACATATAAGCTTTGTTTAACTTTTTTTTGTTTTTACCATTGAATTTTTATTTCCCTTCCTTACTTTCCCCTAAATGCATCTAATTCTTGAAAAGCAGCACCATTTCCCCCTGAAATGATGAGCTTAGCACATGTCTCAGTGTACTAAAAGAATTAGTTCATGTCAATTTTGAAATATTTTACCCTAGGAATATTTTATTCACTGTATCTTATTATAAAGTACATGAAAAGTGGATTCTGTTTGAATGAAGTATAAAGCCTGACACAGAAAGAAAACAACTGTTTGAATGCTTCTAAAGGGGGCATTAAGATGAAAAAAATTAAGACAATTTGGATTGTCAAGTTGCCCCAGCGACATTCATTTCATAATTTTCTTCAAAAATTTTCTTAGAAAATGAAATGATTTCACTCTAGTTCCCATCTATGCCAAAAGGATTTGTTTTCTTTCATGATAGAAGTTGTTTTTAGAGCAAGTTATCTCCACTCTCCCCATGAGGGAAAGGGTTGGGTGAGTAAGTGTTTCAAGCGTCTCGCTGTCTAACTGATCTTACATGGAGACAATCGTCTGCACCTCCCACACGTGCACACAGACACACACACAGACCGACTGCGCCAGCAAGCCTGCACTTGGCAACATTCATATCAACTGAAGAGACCTTTTCCCTCAGCCCGGCACGAGAGAACCCCGCTTTAAGTTTAACCACATCGTCCTCAGTGTCCACTGCAAAATAACTGTTCTCAGCTCAAACTCTGTTCCCATTCATGCCAGCTGCGAAGGTGCTTCTCTCAAAAGCTGTGCTCTGAGCAGAGCAGCATCTTCTCAGCATATCCTGGAGCTGAGAGTGGGCAGCCAGGAGGCCATGAAGCAGGCTTTGCCGTGTTCGTCAGGGCCTGGAGAGTCTCCCACAACTGCTTCCCCAGTCGGTGAGCAGCAGCGGGGAGCCTCCACCAAAGCAGACACTCGCTGTTGGCCAGCCGCTCCGCAGGCGGGATGCTTCTTACCTGGCGAGGAATCTGTTAATTCAGAGATACCACAGGCTGTTTTCCCAGTCCAGTGGCTAATCTGAGTTAGGTCATGCCACAGAAGCAGCTCACAATCCTAGACAAGGCCTCCCGGAAGCAGGTCGGAGCGATGCAAATGTCCTTGTGTTCAAAGGAACCCGGGATGTTCCAGCATCTGCCACCAAATACTCCACTGAGAACAGCGATGGGATCTGGGACTGGAACCGGTGGGCCGTCTTCTCGCCCCAGCCGCTCCTGAGCCTGAGACTGCCGAGACACTTGATTTTTGAAGGCAGCATAGTATCATTGGTTTTCATTTCATGAAAAGATGAATGAAGTTATCTTGTATCACTGACAAGAGATTTCATAATTTAAAAAACATTTTCATAACCAAACAATAGTTTGCATAAAAGACAGACACCCTCTAACATAGACTAAAAGGAAAAAAATTTTTCTCCACAGACTCAGCAAATTCCAAGTGCGATACTGGAGGATAAAGTAGGAAAGTTCTAAGATGCAGCACAGAGAGAGAAAAAACAACGGGCATTCAAGGAAGTCAGCCGTTAGATAAACTTGAGCTTCCCAATCTCTGGACCGAAGGTGAAGAAAACATCTCAGCACCTTTCAGTGCGCAGTGTCCCAGCTGGTAAGAACGTGGCACTGGTGGGCGTGGGATAAAGTGTGATCGTCTGCTGGGAAGACTGGATTGTGGCAAAAATTCTCTGAAAGGATCGGAAGCTGCACGCAGACAGTGGCTGTCTGTAACAAAGGAGAAGCTGCCTAACTCCTCAGAAGGACCTGCCAATAAGCACACGACAGATGAGCCACTGAGAACGAGGCAGGGGAAAGACCCAGAGCCCACGTCCACTTACTTCACCAGCCGTTTTTGGTCTTCTTGTAAGACGCTGTCCTGCGGGCAGCAAACACAGGGCGAGACGTCGTACAGAGAGGTGATAACGGCTTCCTGTGTTTCCCAAACTGGCTCAAAGCCCAGGAGTAGTTCTGCATCGCTCACAGGCCCTGAGCCGGACTGTGTACTGGAAATAATTACAGAGATTGGATAATTAACTTCTGACATAAAAAAGGACGAAGGAGAGAAGGAACAGATGAGGAAGAGCCTGTGGCGTTCCTCTGGAAAAAAATCACTGCAGCCTATCTCCATGTTTTCTTGTAAGGATAGGACGAAGTTCCTTCATTTCAATGGTTTTTTTCTTGATATTTCTTGATTTTAGAGATTTACTCACCTTAACTGTGGTCGAGAGAGTTTCGCCTTATCAATTTGAAGATTCCTAAGAGAAAACCCACGCCCAAGGCTCAGGAAAGCGGAAAGCGGAGCGGTGACCTTCCACGGGAGCACGAACAGGCTTCTGGCCGCAGAGCACAGGCCGGACACCGCACGGCGCCCCGAGGGCTCAGGAGCGGTCACTGCGCTGGGAAGCACCGGGAGAGCCCAGCGTGACAGCGGGAAGCCTGGCGCCTGTCCAGGCCGCTGGGGGCGGGGGGGGGAAGAAACCCACGAGACATCAAACCTCAGGCCTGTAGGGTTTCCACCTACACTAATTACAGGATTAGAGGTCCCAAAGATAAGAAATCAAGATGCTCACAGCCACATAGAATCTGAAGGCTTCGGAAGTACACATCAAACTACCACATGATATTTTCATAGCCAGACACTTACCTGGGGAGAAAACCAGCCCTGCTGAAAGGGAGCTCAATAAAAATTTTACATTATCTGAAGAAAAGAAGTGCCTTGAGAGACATAACATTTCCAAAAGCAGGAAAAGGTGGCCCCAATATGCTGCAAAATACTGTAAGATAAATAAATCTTTTAGAATTTTTAAGGAGCTAAACACATACATAGAAATTATAATGAATGGCCAGAATGTTATGAACAAGCTAGAAGTTTTAATAACTAAATTGAAATGTAAATGGAAAAATTTAGTTGCTATAACTAACATTTCAATAGTTAAGGTTCCAATAACTTTCACTGGAGCATAGGAAATATATATTTTCAAGAGTAAATAATAAAAAAGATAACTTAATAGAGTAAGAGATTCCATAAATAATAACATTGAAAAGGAAAAATATCTACGATTAAATATGACCATTATGAAGAAAACTTTAAAACACTACTACGAAATATAAAAGAAGCTATTAGAAATTGATAGGAACAAACACATCTTCATAAGATAATCATCAAAACTATAAGCATAGTTGACACAAGTGCATCATCTCTCACACATATGAAAAGATTCTTGGTTCACCTAAAGTAACTGAATATACCACAAAAACTTGTACGTTCATCGTACTTGTTCTGTGTGCCCTAGCCAATTCTTTGTTCAGGATACCAAGAACCTAGCAAGACCCTGAAATATACCACAAAAACTTTCACTTGTCAGGTTGATATATACTTTCAAAAATTTGATTACACTTTGACTGGTTAGGCTATGGGAAAACACACACTGCATGTAACTCTTTAGTGGAACCTAGTGCAACAGCTAAGGGAGAGGAATAACTGAGAGGGAAATATCAGCAATGCTGGTAGTTATGGAACTGAACTATCCCAGCAGTGCTGAATTCCCCCACACACAGGTATCCCACTATTCCCAGCAGCAGGATCCACCTGAGGTCTCTAAGTCAGGGAGGCTTGGGATCTTGCCAACAGAAAAATCCACTTTGACTTTTACTGGAGTTGAACAACTTCCCCCAACTTTACTGGTAAATCTCCTCCTAGTAAGGAAGTAGGACAGTGCAGAATAATTAAGAACTCATGATTTAACGCGGACCTTTGAAGTCACATGTCAAAGCTCTGACTAGAGCTCTCCCAGCCCCATTATGGCTACAGATTGAAATGATTATTTTCCCAAGAAGAAAATTAAAACACAGTAAGCTACTTTTGCATCTATAAGGAACTGAACTGGCTCACCCAAGATGTCTGGGATCACCTGGGGATCCTCTGAGGACACAGACACACCTGTAGACAGGGAAATTCCTGTTTGCCCTTGGTCTTTTCTGTTCTCCTTGTCAGACTAGTCAGAACCGGGTTGATTTACTGGCCTCAGAATTATAAGGAGGAGGATGAGGAGACGTCCCAGTGTGGTTTCTTTCATTAAACAATGGAGGAGACCCAATTCCCTTGAGAGACTGTTGGGGTCTGAGGAGGGAGTCATCAGTGGCATTGATCTCCTCTTCACGAGCTTCTTGAAGTGTCAGATCACCTGGCCTTGCAGATGACTGCCTTCTGTATTCATCGCTCACCAATTCATAACTCACACTGCAGCTGAACAGTGTTGCAATAAGGAGAAATTCTTTCCTCAGATTGGCAGGATCAAATTATTTACATTTTTAAAGGAGATAACCTAATGGATAGGTAAGTGGTGTCTATAGGGTATTTCCCATGGTGCTTCACTGGGCCTCATGGCTGGCTGGGTCTTGCTAGGTTCTTGGTATCCTGAACAAAGAATTGGCTAGGGCACACAGAACAACTACGATGAATGTACAAGAAGCATTCTCTGTAGAGTTACAGCAGACCAGGGAACAGTCTCCTGGGAGCCACGCTGACAAGGAAAAGCTGACAGGTACATGTACAATTAGTTTTATGTGGTTATCATTTAACTAATAAATATGACACTCAAACCTCGACATATTAAGTCTCAGCAAGCAGAAACTCAAAGACTAGAGATGATCTAATTCCACAGTTTCCAAACACTAGTGAATCTGCATCCACAGGAGTACTTCTATACACATTCCAAGGTCTGAATTCTCATTATGGAAGAGGAATATGAGGGGAATACATTAAAATTAGCAAATCCGATCCCAAAGTCTGAAAGTAAATGATCTAAGGTGTAGGGTGAAGATTCTCCAAGTACAGAGAGGCCCCTCACCTCCAGTGCTTGACAATTTCTTTGCTCCCACCCAAACCTTTCAGGTACAGGAGCTGTGGAATGCGGCATCTTAACAAGAACTTTCAATTATTCTCACAGTTTTTTTTCTTTCTCACTCAGTAAGAAATATGTTCAAGATATAGCCCGAAGGATGCAGCCTAAGTATAAGGTAAGAGCCGACTAAATGCCAAAGTTGCTTCTGAAAACGGTTATAAAATCTACTGTTCTGGAAATACTTTTTCAAAAGTGCTCTTGCCTAATAGCAAAAGGCTAAACTAATGACCACTGGAAAGCTTTCATAGCCCTGTGGTCTTAGGTATAATTAAATGCCTACAGGGAAAAGAGAATACGAAATTGAATGGAGTTCTGGATGGTAAGTTAATAATACAATAATGGGCAAGGGTGAGACTGTGTTGGTACCTCTGTGAAACTATGGAATGAGTTTTCAAAATCTAGGCCTACAGAAGTGCGTGAGAGCAAACGTAGTGTCTTACCTTCTTCAGCAAACCCACTGCCTAGGACCTGCGCAGAGCAGGTCTTTCCTTTATTTCAACTGCACAGCTTGCTGTGGCTGAGGAGCTTCTGCCGCTGCTCCCCTAAGCATCTCTTCTGACTCCAGACAGACAGGATGCACAACAGAGCCTGACATGTGCAGGGACACCCCGCACCTTCTGACAAACACAATTTCTCCTTAAGTACCTTTAAGGGGCCTAAAATGGAGATAAGGAAGTTGTTAACATTCGTTAAGGTCACAGCCAAATCTCTGGCGGCCCCGACGTGAATGTGTTAACAGGGTGATTTTAAGCAACTCCTCAGTCCCTTTGTAAACTCTGCAGTCTTCCCTACACACAGTGTAGACATACACATAACATGTATTTGTTTAAAAAGAAAATTAGACACACTGCAGCAAAATAACCAACTGTACATCCTTTCTAATCTCACTATTCATTATATCAGAGACTAGAGACATGTAAACCGTATCATAAAGGAAAGAAGACTGGACTTGTAGCTCTTGACTTAATATTTTTTTGAGACAAAGTCTCACTATGTAGTTCAGGCTAGCCTGGCCCCAGTCTCCCCATAATCCTCCTGCCTCAGCTCCTGAATGCTGGGATTGCAGGTGGGCACCACTGTACCTGGCACTGCATTTAAATTTAAATTATAAGTTTTACTAAATATATTACTAATATTCTGGGATGTGTGTGTGATTTCAGCTTTGAAATGGGAAGAAAATGAAATAAAATCATTACTCAAATAGATCATTATTCAAATAATGTGTTGTACAATTTGATACTTCACTATAGGCCACAAAAATTTGACTCCGAACTTTCTAGAAAACAAGACAAGTCCAAAAGCAAGATTCGTTTCATGATTTATAGATCATAAACCTAAAGCAAGGATTTCATGAAAAGTAAAAGTGCTATGGGCACCATCGTGGGAAAAATGTCCCCCTGGATCTTTGGAATGACAAGTGGTAGAAAACATCCTCCAACGGCCTTCGAACCCACGCGAGGAGAAGCTCCCTCACCATGTACACCTTAAAACAAAGAACAGTGCCTTAAAGGCGCCAGGCCGTCACCTGGTCTTACAGGAGAGACAGAGCGATGGGGTGGGGATCCACACTCCTCACGGGGCTGAAGGACCTGGAGTGAGGTTCACACAAACGGACAGAGAAATGGCCCCGCATGAGTCCGTTCTGCCCAGCCGGGCTCTGTTCTTGGCATTTGGAACCGCTGAGCCGAGGAAGGGGCAGATCTCACCGGTGAGCGTTCCTCTCTCTGCGCCCTCACTGGACACTGAACCACAACAAAATGCACGTGTGTCTTTGTGCAGGAGGCTTCATTTCTTCATCTCAAGAGAAGGAGCCGTTAACCGCGAACTCAAGGAGTTACTGTGAGGACCAAATGGAAGTCTCCAAAAAAGCGGACTGTTAATCCCTGTGCGAGTAGACCATATTACTAGAAATTCCCCAGAGTGCTAGTTTACTTCATTTTCGTCATAAGAAACTTGGAGGAATATTTTCTTCAGGGGTTATTCCGGCTTTTTCATAAACTTTGACCGATTAGAATCAAAATTTCTCACCTGACTCTTCAAATTCTCTGATTCCACCTCCTGGTCCAGTCACTTCTGCAATGGCAACCTCAGTAGCAAAACCGCCCACAACCAGCTCAGTGATGGTGCCCCTGGGCAGCCCCTTGCCTGGGGTCTGTGAGACACGCCTCTGGCTTCGGCTCTGAATCCCAGTGCTGGAGAAGCCAAGACAGGAAGACCTTGACTCCGGGCCAGCTTAGACTGCACAGTACATCCTTATCTCAGTAATCAAAAGGAAAGAAAGTGGCTATGCCAATCACTCACCAACTTTTTGTCTTTTCCTTCCTCCCTGGCTCTGTCGTCTGTCCCTAACTCCTGTCGCCTGAAAGGACTTACAAATAAAGCACCTGTCTGTAAGCTTTGTCTCTGTCTCCTAGCCCAGGTGCAGCTATGCTCAAAAAAAGCTTTCTAAAATAGAGATTGTTCTTGCAAGCACCCAGTAAGAAAGTAAAAAGCTAAGCCATAGAATGGGCAAAAGTTTTGCAAGTCATATGTGATAAGGAATTTATAAATTTATACGTGGAATACATTTTTAAAACACTTACAAGTTATAAAAAGCACACCAGACATTTCTCCAAAAAGAGATACAAACTAACAAGCGGTAGGTGAGAAGATGTTCCGCTTCATCAGTTATAAGGGAAATAGCATCATATAGCACTGAAGAGAAATGTAAAATGGAGTAGACAGTTTTGAAAGCAGCCTCGCAGTTCCTCGGAGTTTAAGAAGATAGTTACCGCATGTCACAGAACTCGGGCAGAGGAAAGATCTGGTGTTCTGCAGCACAGAGAGATGGCTATCGTTCGCAGTCACCTAGCACACATTTTGTGAAGACATAGGAAAAAGGAACGTTCTCCCAACGTCAAGGCATGATACGGAGAGGAAAGCGCCGATCGCCCCCAGGTGCTCTGTGTGCACTGTATGTGCGTGATAAAAATCATACTGAACCCCACTAAGATCTATGCTTCTACATATTAATTAAAATCAATTAACAAACAAAATTCACTTACTACATGATCCTCAAGTTTTCACTTGCAAATATGTACCCAGGAGACATGAAAATAGGTCCACAAAAGACTTGTGGTCATGACAGCATTATTCATAACAGCCACCAACTGATGGATGAATGAAGTGTGGCATATCCACGTGATAGAATAAATAGTATTTAAATCAGAAAGAATCGCAGCACTGACAGAGGCTACTGCAGGAAGGAACCTTCAGGCAGCACGCTATGTGAAGAGGAAGCCAGCCCAGGAGGCCACAGATCACTCTGGAACATTTATAGTAAGCAAATCTAAACAAAAAGCAAGGGAAGTGGTTGCCTAGCGCTAGTAACTGTGGAGGGACTGGTAACCGTGATAATGGGGCACCCCTCTTGTGGAGAGTAGTGGTAGTATTCTAAATCTGATTTGTAGTGGTAGAAGCACAATTTTGTTAATACAGTAAAAGCCATTGGAGGGTACACTTGGAATGAGTGAATTGTAGGGTGTGTAGATTTTTATATTAATAAATCTGTTTGAAGTGGACATCATCATAATTTTAACCCCCAAGGCCCTGTAAATTGTGGTTGCTGTTTATTATTACAGAATACCACTGGATCCTCCATTTCCCTATTGCTTCACTTAAAGAGCAATTCTCAGCTTCTCTAAGGGGCAGTGTCCAGAGTAAAGAAAGTTTTTGAAACATTTCCAATCTCTGTTTTTCTGGTTTATTTGTCGTCTTGTGCTTTCTGTGACCTCTTATACAGCATATGTGTAGTGTGACCACGAGTCCAGCCCGATCTCTGCTGTCCTTTGTGATGCCTAAACGACCAGCTTTCACTGCTCACTGAGCCCATCTTGCCCTCCTTTCACTGTACCCATCCTCCTTCACATCCCATAATTCCATTCACCCTCACATAGTGACTCTCCCCTGGTGACTCTCCCACGGTGGCTCTCACACAGTGACTCTCCCCTGGCGACTCTCCCACAGTGACTCTCCCACGGTGGCTCTCACATGGTGGCTCTCATACAGTGACTCTCCCCTGGTGACTCTCCCACGGTGACTCTCCCACAGTGACTTTCCCATGGTGGCTCTCCCACAGTGACTCTCACACCCAGAGCTGTGATCCAGTTCAGGCTTGGAAAACAGTGAGGCTCTTGCGATGGAGGCTGACTGTGGAGGTGAGTAAGGAGAACGCCCCACACATGAACTCAGAGGCAAGTAATACAAAGTTTGAAGGCTTCTCCATCAGTGGACGGAGGCCGTGGGAAGGGTGCAGGGCTGGTGCGGAAGTCCCACATGGGTTTAACTATGCATCACTCTAAATATCTTTGACCTTGGACTCCACTCTATGTCTACTCCTGGTAGGAAAGAGCCAACGAGAATTGTGCTTCTCTGAAAAATATTCTGCTGAGTCCCAGGGGAACGACAAAAGTTTTTCACACCTGCTCTAGTCAGGCCCAAATCTTCGGTCCTTACAAGGATGAGTATCGTCATCTTTGGAATGAAAAACAAATTACAGCTAGCAACTATTGTCATGATAACAAAAATAGGTGAATTGTCTACAGTCTTGCTCTTGATTAAATGAGTCACTATATTTTTCAGAGTTTGAAAAATGGTTTTAAAACCACATTTCTCAATTTTAATTGTTTCCTGCAAGGAAATACTTTGCACGCAGTGGGCCTCACACAGCCAGTGAGGTGACATAAGTGTCTTGGCTGCCTGGTCCGTGAGTGACACAAAGCTGACCCTGGACAAAGGCTCCAGGACTAAGCTGAGTTTCACTAGACGACACTCGTTACTGCTACTTTCATCCCTAATTTCTCCATTTCCTCTCACCGTGGGCCTGAGGCCAGACGTGCTGGGAAACTGGAAGAACAGAAAAACAAAACTCGCTTGTCATAATCTCTTTTCAAGCTGCGCATGATGTTATTGCAGTTTTAGTTCATAAATAGACCGACTTTAGCTGCAGGGAGGAGATCTCTTTCTTTCTTCATCCTTCCAAATCACAGGCAAAGAGAGCTGGAAAATACAGGTTTGAGCTATTCAACTTCTTCAAACTAAAAGAAAAAAAGAACATTTGTTAATCCACCCTGTTTGAGAAAAAAATCTAATTTTATATGTGTAAATGTATTTACTTATAAATCACAGAAATGCTTACTTGCTGTATTGTGTATTTTATAAATAGACACAAACTAGAAATTATAAATGAAAAGATTAAGATGGAATAAACAAAACTAAGCAGCTTACTGTATTTATGAACAGTGCTAGAACTGCTCCGCATGCTGCAAACACTGAGTTAGCAAAGTGACACGGAGGCAGGAGCATCACCAGCACGAGCCACAGCTGAAAAGAGCGAGTGAGCAGAACATCAGAGTGGATTACTTCAAGCTACAATTTATTTCCTAAAATATCTGTTCTTCAGTTAAAGTGAGGAAGACAATCCTGTAACCTCTTTAACTGGCACAAGTGAAGCTACCTGTTAGGCTACATGCCAGGAACGAGGGTGCATGCATTGGTCCTCCACACTGGGAAAGTCCCTTAGGATACACGACGGCTCAACACACAGAGTCTAAGTGCCACGCTCACTCTGATCACTGACTGTGAGCAAATCCTAATTTCACCATGTTAGGTTACCATTAGATTGGCAAAGGAAAAATCCTTCCATATCTCAATATATCCCCTTGTGCAGCGTGACATAAGTAAACCCTAGTTTGGAGGCCTGCTTCAGAAGTCAGCCTAGCTCTACGTAACAGTTCTTTGACTACATCAAGTCCTCGGAGCAACAACATGTGTGAGTGTCATTAGAAATGGGATCTGCTGCCTGCTACAGAAGCCTGAAGAGGAGTCGCTTACACAAAGTACAATCTTTGCACATGAGTGAAGTTAGGTGACAAGAAATAAAGTGCAACCTGTCCCCTCATGTCTGCTCTCGGCTTGCTTCTCTCAGCTCCCAAAAGCTTTCCCCTCACATCCAAGATGAATGCTTAAGCCCCAGACACCATATCTGTGCTCCAGTGGGCAATAAAATGAAATGGAAAAGAAGCGAATCTCTCAGAAGTTTCACACAACACCACGCCAGCACCGTCATTCCACTAGTGAGAAGTTACTCAACAGTCCACATCTAGAATCAAGATTCTGTACGAAAGGGGCAAGCCAAGGGCCTCCATTCGAATACGATAAATGTACAGGGAAATGAAGGAGTCCTAACCTTTTAGCAATGTTTTTTATTCTACCACTAGAGTCTTACCAACTATGAAAAACATAAAACTTGGCCTGCAAACACCACCAAGTCTACTAAAGAGTCCACCAGCCTACTTCCTCAAAAGTATAACAGTCCTCCCTAAAAGATTCAAATTCCACAAAAGGCCTCTGTAGTTGTCCTGATGGTAGTGCGATTTGAGAACTGCGGGATGTATTGTAACAGAAACTTGTTTTCTGAAACTAACCTCATCTGCCTCTCAGGAGAGCACAGGGCGTGGCTTTGGTAAGAAGCTTTCCAGATTTGCATGGACAGCTTTATACACGGTCAGGCCAGCACTGAATCATTCCACACCACACAGGGCACAACTGAGTGAAGCAGGAGAAGAAAATCACGTCAGAAAGCGAGCAGGCTCAGAAGCAGAGCCCTGGGAGGGAAGTGAAAGAACAACTTCCGGGGCAGAATTACTGAGGAAGGACTGTCTGAAATGGATTTAAAATATATTTTTTTAAAATGTTAATGGGGTGTGAAATATGTCTCTTCTTTCCTCTTCTGTCCTCCCTAAAGTCTATTTTACCTACTCATGTATCTCCTAGGATAGATTCTTTGTAAGAAACTTATAGTTCTGAATTTTATGTCCAAGTGATATGGGTGTCCTGTGAAACAGAATCACAGACCCAGAAATTAAATGAAGAGAGAGACTCGGCATCAAAATTACAATAACAGCATGGAAATACATGGTGACCAATGCAGTGTCTTTCACGTCCAATATGAACACAATGACATAAAGCTGAGGAGGGGTTCTCTTAGCCTCTGTGCTCCTGCTAACTGAACACAACTGATGTGCATACCTTGATACGTTTTCAAATGCATTTCGCATTTACAGGGAATATTTTGGTTAATGCTGGAGACACAGACCACACTAAAATCTTTAAAGTCTATATAAAAGTAATTTAAAGCACTGAATAGGAAACTCTATCAACAAGAACTAACTCAACAGTGCTGGAGAAAACCAAGCTGCCTGGGGCAGAGGAGGCCGGGCAACCTCGCTGCAAGTACTGGAGATGTGAAGGGCTCCTCACGCGGGCAGTCAAGCCAAGTCTTGATCAGAACGACCCCTCTCAAGAGAGAAGAAACAAAAAAGGACAGGATGCACAGGCTGAGGGACGGGACAAGCAGCCCGTGACAGAGTGGTTGTGCAGACCCTGCTGGCTAACACTGCTGCCACCAGGCGTAGTTTTTCCCATCCACGGCAAGGGTCATGTGACCTACGGCAACCAGTCAGAACAGCAGGAATCACTAGGTGGGGCTTGCCCTAAATGTTTCTTAACAGAATATTAGCAGGTGGTACCTTGCTATTCTCAAAAAGCTACAACAGCTATGTTATAGCCATGAGAGTAAAAAGTACACAGTGAGGATGGCTAGGGAAGGAGAAAAGGAAGTTTGATATTAAGAATATGTCTGAGCCATCGCATTTGGACTATGAATTTATAAGTATACTGAGTAGAGAAAAAAATCGCTTACCAGTTTAAGCTGTGGTTGATATGATTTTAAATTTACTAAATTTAAATTAAATTTACTAGGAACTGAGCGTGTCAGTGATTCAGGTAGAATTCCAAGTCCTAAAACACCAAACTGTGATGTTGCAAATGTATCCTAAAACATGGAGTTGCATCAGGGAAGAACAGACAACCACAATCTGCCCAGACACTCCCGGCTGCGCATGAGACCCGAGCACTCAGCCTAAGATCTAGAGATCTAAAGATCTAAGATCATTCTAGAACACAGAGTACAATCTCCACACCAGATTTTGTTTTTAAATGGCTGAGGCATTTCAGAAGTGAGACTACTATGGTCCAGTCTTGCAACTTTCTGCCAAATCTTACAGAAAAAAAAAATGGATGAAAGGCTAGAGCAAGCTAGTCTACTTGCACAGAGGAAAAGACCTGCAGTATCTGAGCACACTCTGCCTCCAGCAGGAGTCTGGATTGACTGAACGTTCCCAGTTAGGGTTCTTACAGGGTGAAAAAGCCGATTGCTTCTGCACCCCATACTAACACTATCACAAGGTACAAAGAGGCAGCCTGACAGAAAACGCTGCTGGTGACCTTGGACTTGCTTAAGCACATTTTATTACAGGTTGTCTGGCAGAAAACAAGGTGATGGGAAGGGTGGTCATGCTCGAGGGTATCTCAAATTGCTGCAAAGCACCAGCCTTTACACTAATAAAGATGTACACAGCAGAAATACCTAACCACAAAAATCCTTGAGCTGAAAAATTGAACAAATCTGTTGTAGTTCCTCAATTTAATTTCTACTGGGAACAACCAGACAAGAAACACACCAAGCTTTTGAGAAAGCTAAAGTTGTGGGGGAAGTCTCACTGGAAATAGCCAAGAGCTGACTTATTCGTAACATTACGAGTCATGAGGACCATGGACATCAACAAACGACCATAAACAGGAGAGAAAAAAGAGATTTCTGAATTTAAAATATAGTAATACATGTGTACTTCATAAGAATTGGAAGATCATTTTGAAAAAAAATACCTGAAAGAACCTTTAAAGGAAGAAAATGATATAAGAAATCAAAAAAAAAGAAAAGAAAGTTCAGAGAATCCAACAGTCAAATAATAAAACAATTGAAAAAGGAAAATTGAGCCAAAGAAAACATCATAGAAATTTTTCAACAAGTTGCCTCAGTAATGAATCACTCAGAACTAAAGACTGTGGGGAAGGGGATTTAGCTCAGTGGTTCCAGCACCTGTCTTGCAAGTGCAAGGGTCCGGGTTTGGTCTCCCAGTGACCACATACAATACTGAGCGTGGAGACTCGAGCTCAGCAGCAATCAGCACCACATACCACAGTGCCAGGTGTGGTGGCTCATGCCTATAATCTCAGCACTTGGGAGGCAGAGGCAGGAGGATTGCTGTGAGCTCAAGACTGAGCTCAGGGTGAGTTTGAATTACAAAGCGAGATCCTGTCTCAAAAAATATTAAAAAATAAAAAATAAAGACTGTGTGAACCAGGGATTTAGCTCAGTGATTCTGGTGTCTGCCTGGCAAGTGCAAGATCCAATCCCAGGTACCACATACCAAAGCGCTGGACATGGTAGTTCATGCCTATAACCCTAGCACTAGGAAGGCAGAGGCAGGAGGGTTGCCCGGAGTTCCAGGCTAGACTAGGCTACACAGTGAGTTCAGGGCCAACTTGAACTATAAAGTGAGATCCTGTCTCAAAAAAAACTTTAAAAAATAATGAAGACTATGTATCCAAATCGAAGGATTCACCAAATCCTCAAGACTATATCATATAAGTCAATCTCTACAATGACATGTTATTGCAAAGTTTTCAAATGATAAAATCAGGGAAGATTCCCCAAGTATTCGGAACAAATAACAGATCACAGATGAATGACCATGAGAAAGAATATCTACAAAATACAAATAAGCGGTATTTCAACATTCTGGTGATGCTTTCTAATGTAGAGTATTCTCTCCAACCACAGATCCAGCCAAATGTGAGTAGGACAAAATGATGATTTTATCAAACTTGCAAAATCTAAAATTTTAACCTCAGACACCCTTTCTCTGAAGGTGCAAAAGGCATACTCCAACATAAACGTGGGAGTAAACACAAAGAAGGGTCTAAAGGCAAGAAAGCAGAAGATGCAATACCAAAGAAAAGTGAAAGAAATTGCATAAATGAGATTAAGGTTAACCAGCCCTAATTGGAATAAGTTATAACACTGTGGGAAATATTTCTTCAGAAAGACTGATTTAATAGAATGCCTATTATGAATGTGAGTAGAAAAATGAAAAATAATTCTGGGTTGAATTACTGGTAAGTACACAAAAAACAAGCAAATAAAAAAGACAACTGCTTTTCTTAAAAGACAACCTAAGGAAAATGAGAAGTTGAAAATATAGTTTAAAATGGCCCATCTCTAAATATGCATATTCATAAGGTTGCAAGTACTGAATATTGACTTAAAATAATAGCAAAAGAGCTGAATCTTTATATTCTATAGTGGAAAATCATTTGACTGCTGTATTTTAGCAACATAGAAACAAGTACCAGAATTTAGTCAAAGTATTAAAAGTAGTTGTGACCCAAAGCAATTGACTTGTGTCAATCAAGAAGATTTAAGGAATATTGCTTAATTCACCATGTTTAAGAGATAATCTAGGTTGAGTTCCAAGGCTGAGCCTAGCAAAACCATACTATTCATATACCTGGAGAGGGAGAAATTTCACTTCTAATTTCCACCAACAACTGACATGTATGTCTCAAGATATTTGTTCTACATTTTTCTGAAGGGTCCATGAAATTGAAAAAAATAAATAAAACTGTGCCATGAGGTTAAAAAAATGTTCTTAAAGTAGCAAAGGTTATACTAATGTATTATAGATGTCAACAATCATTCAAAAGATCTGTTTCAAGCTGAGACATTTTTTAGAGGCTGGACAGGGTCAAAACACCTTCACAAATGTAGCTTCTCTCTCCAGATTTCTCTAGACTGGAACAAATATTAACACGGGCTGTCACCCTCGAAAGGAGAAAACTGTGGTCAGAATACGTGCCCATAGAGGTTGGCCCCAGAATAGGAGAAGGGCTCATAGGGCTCTTTCAGCCCTAATAGAGTGTGGAAGTACAGGCTCTCCTGTCCTATAGCCGTGGACCTTTTCTGGTCACCCCGTGGGCCGCGGTGGAAATGACACTGGTTCGCACCACTAACCCGCACACTTCACACAGCACAGCGCCATCCGTCCACTCTCCGTCCTGCTTTCTGTGCTCGGTCTTCACAGCGCTTGTCATTGCCTGACGTCTCCTGTTTATCTCTTTCTTCCAACTCGCTAGATGGTAAACTCTGAGCCTGAGATATTTCTAAGTTCTTAGCACACAAGAATTTATTAGATATCTATGAATAAATGAATGGCTACGTGAGTTACAATAAGCACTACCTGCTGTTGTAGGCGTTTGGAGAAAGGACGGCCTTGGCCTCTCGGAGTGGGATGCAGCACCTACCAGTAGAGCTTCAGCAGGGAGACCTCTGTCCCAGGAGTGAACATGTATGATCGCCCAGGGATCATGAGTCCAACAAGACCCATGCTGAGCAGTAGTGGTGAGAATTTCCACAGTGTGAGTCATTTCTAGTAACCTCGTGTTCTCACCTGGACCTTACTAAGCATTTTCCTGGTCTCAAATATTCCACTTCATTCATTAAACAGAGGGTAAGGTCACCATTCTACTTTTTCATATGTATAAGACATGGCTATCTAAATACATATGGATGCTTCTCCTCCTAGTCCACAGGAAATGGGTCTGGACAGGAACTTCTTCTTTGGCCAGTAGGTCCTTGAGCCCCTGCCACTCTACCATCCTCCTGAAACCTGCTCACCATTCAGCTCTCTGCTGAGTCAGTGATAAGTAAACTAGTTCTAAACTAAACTAAACTAAACTAGTTCCCCGAACTAGATCACATTCTATTACTGTGCAAGGCAACCTTCCTCCATTGCACATGTAAATTCTGAGCCGAGAAGTCAGGAAACAGCCTTGCTGGCCTCTACTGCATATCCACTGCTCTATCCGGTGTCTACATATTGTGTGTGCTCTGCCGAAACATGTGAAATGAATATCAGTGCAAACATGAATTACAGAAGGAATGAAATAGAATGACGGCCACCTAAAGAAATTTCTGTGGACATCACACACTGTCAGCATACGGGGTGAACATTCCCTATGAACAGGCACTGTTTTTACTCTAATATGACATAATGCAAAACTTAAATTCTACTGAACTAAAGTAACTTTCTTAAAATTGTGTATTTTCTCAACTAGGGAATTCTAAAAACACTATTCCTACCATCATCTGAAAATTCAATAATATTTTGTTTTATAAAGCACAGATAGATAATATAGGTAAAGTCTATTTAAATATAGATATATAGTTATAGATCAATGATAGATAGATAGATAGATAGATAGATAGATAGATAGATAGATGACAGATGGATAGATTTGAAAAACTTGGAAAATTAGTAAGCTAGAATAAAAGTCAATTCAATTCACATATAAGAACATATGATATAGCAATATATTGGTTCCACTAAGTGTGCACATAAGTTCGCAGGAAGTCAGTTCCACCATGATTCTTATGATGTAATATACATAAATGGAGAATTGAAATCATGTTTACTCCTCTCACTGATTATTGATTTCACTGCTTTTGCCGAGAGTCTTAGATATAACAACACAATTAAATATTGTTTCCCAAGTGTGAGTGACAATCTCCTCCATTCCAACACAGACGTACGAAAGCAGTGGCAGACTAATCTCACAAATGTTACAATCAAACAAAACTTCCTAAAGCTTTTACTCTCTAAAGTAAGAGAATCTAAGAAGATGGTCTTTAAGAATTGATTTGCTAAAGAAAGAAAAGAATTGATTTTCAAGTTTTAAATTGTATGAATTTCCAACAGTCTGGTTGAGAGACTAATTTTACTGCTACTCAAAAAGTATAGTAATTAAATAAAATATTATATGGTCAATCTGAAGTTATTATAAAGCGTATGGAAATAATTATATCAATTATTCATATTCTTGCCTTTTATAAAAACAGACCTGGACATTTTTTTTCCAGAGAAGCGGGAATAGTTTGACTGAGGCTAGCTGCTAACAAATTTTAGAAGTGCGTAGGGCTGCTGCAGCTAAGCAAGTGAGCACAGCTTTGGAACCATGGAGCCTGAGACCGAAATCTAATCCCCTGTCACTCGTAAGGAGTAGCTGCTCAGCCAGGAAGAGTGATGGGAAGGAGCTTTATCAGCACCGGGAGAGAATGATTGTCTAGGATGCACGTCACATCGGTTACTGGGCAAATCACTTACGCTCTCTAGGACTATTTCCTTCACTACAAAGTCAAAATCCCACTACCTGCTTCACAGGATTATAGCATAGTGCCCAGCACTTGGGAAAAGAACAAAAGGCACCTTTTCCTGCTTCCACCGGATGTACTTTGACTTCGTGCAGGGTGAGTACAGTTGGCACATCTTTCTGGTCAGGTAGTGCACTTCTAAGCTACAGAACATGTCTGCTACTTTTAGATCTAGAAATGAATAATGGCCATTTTTTTTAGTTTCTCAGCAGCTATAAATACACGCTTAGTACTGCATTCAAATCTTGTTAATTCCAGGGCACTCCTCCGAACATTGGCAGGAAGAGTCTGCTTTTGTTCCACGGCAGTCACCTCCCAGATGAACATTGCAGGCTCTGAAAGCAAAAGTCCTTTCCTGGTAGTCTGGCATCCTGCAAAAACATATGTCTCCTGACTTGTCCAGGAGACAAGCACTTTATATTTCGCTAATCACAGGATAGGTTAAAAGACATAGATGTAGAGGTATGATCCCAGGTCCAAACGCTCTCTTTCCCTCCTGAGAAAATGCATGGAGATTTTGGCCAGTTAACTCAGTTTAGGTTTCCATTTTAAAAACTCAATGCAAATAGATATATAAAAATATGTGAAATTAATTTAAATTCTAAATATACTTTCATATTTTAAAATAGATGGCATGTATCTGAAAGTAGAGAACAATTTACCGATTCTGTGTCTGTCTGTCTCTGGCTCTTGTCTCGCTCTGTCTTTCATACACACTCACACACACACACACACACACACACACACACGCATGCACCCACGCATGTACACACATTTTCAAGAGTTCTCTGTAGTAGCCCATACATTTATATGTACAGGAGGTTAAAAGCTAAAATACTCTTAAAATGCAATTGTATATACCAGAGGTGTTTCTGCAATTGGTCTATTGAGGTCCTAAAATTTGAAGCCACAACTGGAGGCATAAAAATCACATAAAAGGAGCAAGTAAGTGAAATCCTTTCCACAGAAGGCTCTGGCCAGACTATGCTCGTAGGAGAATCAATCCGAATTCTAACCACAAAGGTAGAAATGGAAAATAATGTGCAGTTTTTCCCTGGAGAAGAAAGCTTTTGATCTCACCACCTGTAAAATGCCTTTGTTCTTTGAGGATTCTGATTTATCCATCTCCAAAAGACCTGGCTCTCAGAGGGAGATGAGGAAGCGTCTGTGAAATCCCTGATACTCCCTTTTCCATATTCTCTGCACTCCAGTGGGCTTTCTTTAATATTTGGAAGCACTTAGCTAAGTGGAGCATAGATTCTGTTTATTTTGAGCCCAGGACTTCTTGTTTACTTTTTGTTTGGTGGCTATATCTTTAGCTATTGCTTTGTGGTGGAGTTCTGTAACATTCAGGTTCATTTAATCAATTTCTAGTTCTTCCTCCATTTTAGAGAATACATCGCTGAAGACAGTTAATAGTTTGGAAGAATATTAGATAATTTAGTAAAAGAGAAGTTACCAAGTTTGGCCACTGTGTTTTCCTTAAAAAGACAGAGCTCATTCTCCCAGGAGGAGAAGGCATCGGTGCCAGCTGAGGGGAGGGATTCGCCTTAGAACCTGCTGAGGACACGAGGTAACAGCTCAGGACGAACGGAATACTTCAGAAGGAAACAAACCACTTTAATCAGCTGTCTAGATTTAATCTTTTTATAATTTGCCATCAAATCTGTTCCACTGAACTCGAATAAAAATTAAAATTTCAAATACTAAATAAGTGTAAACCTACCAAGTCAAAGATGGAAAACCCTTCATTTTGGTAAGTGCACATATTTTAGCTTTCAATGTCCTGCATACAGATGTACGGGTATCTTAGAAGGATCATCCCGTCTTACATATGAGTGAGTTCTTCCCATGTCGCTCAGGGGTCCAATGCCTCCCCTGTCTGTTCTCCACGTAGTATTTGTGTCTCTGATGATGTACTGTAGTGTCGATTGGTAGGGAATAATCATCATCATACATATGACATATGCAAGTACAGTGAACTATTGTTCATACACTGCCTGAAATTTGTGTTGCCTAATTGCTCCAAAATGTAGCTTTATGTCCATAAATGTGTGGTTCTTGTGACACAATTTTCAAATTAGTTACTGGGCACAACACTGGTGGAAATCTACCTAGCAGCTTTGTCTATTAGAGGAAATAATGCATGCATGTTAAATTGTATGTATCAGATCTGTGGATCTGAACTGCATGCTGGCTGGTCAACCTAGCTTGAACAAGGAACTGATAGAGCATGTGACACACAGACGCTATCTGCACCAATGGTGTGTGCACCTGCAAAACTCACATTCACCACCAAGACTGCGGACCAGAGTCTGCTACACGAACGTGCCAGCAAAACAAAGAAGCACCAGACAAAACACACCCATTTTCTCCCCAGATGTTAAGGGATATAGTGGTGTCATATCACACACGAACGTATTTGGAGGTTGCTAAGGAACTGTAGCAACTACTGCACTTCTCACACTAGGCGGCCAATACAAGTGACTTCAGCTAAATATAGGATTGTTGTTTTCACTGACAGATTTGGCGATAAATTGAGAAGGAAATATTCTCATATTTATACTGCATGACAGCAAACCTCAAGATAGCACTGACTGACCATTTACCGAGACCTCTAGCTGTTACATCCCTTGAAAAATTCAGCAAAACTCTTTACTAATGAATGTGTTGAGAGCACAGACCTACCTAGTTGTCATTTATTCCATCAGGCAAGTTGTCCAGTAGAAAAAGGGTAAAAATCTACTCTTAAGATAGCACTATGACAGACACTTGGGGATCCAAAGTCTAATTTCAGCCCCCCTGTTGTGCCCTACTTTTATCCAGCCTTGTCGTACATCTCATTGGATTCCATGGACTCTGCAAGTTGCTCTCTCTACCACCACTCATAGCCTGTTTTCTGAGTACATTGGAGCCAGGATCATGTCAATCATCCCTATTCGGAAGCATTTGTTCACTGTTCATTCATTCAGTCAACATATCTGTGTTTCATGATTGCTGTGTCACTTGTTCACTACTGAAGACCCAGTAGAGAAGAATCAAAAGGACTAGTCATAACAAATATTAGCAAAGATACGGAGAAAAGGGAACCGGGAACCCTTGTGTAACGCAAGTAGAAATGAGAATTGGTACAACCACTGTTGAAAAGAGCCTGGACTGCCAGCAATCCAACTTTTGGGAACATAATCTGAAAGAAATGTCATCAGTACTTCAAAAAGATACAGACACCCTCGTATCCATGGCAGCATCATTTGAAATGCCAAGATGTGAGCACGGCCAGGGTATCCACTGACTGAAGAACACATAAAGAAAGTGCGATACATGGGAACAAGGAAATGCTTTCAACCAAAAGTAGAAAATAAAATTTTTTTATTTGTGGTAATATAGATGAACCCAGAGGACATCATGCTAAGTAAAATAAGCCAGACACTGAAAGACAAACACTGTACATTCTCAGTTACAAGTAAGGACCCATAGGTACAGGAGGTGGAGTAAACAGTGGTGTCTCGGGCATGGTGGGGGAGGCTAGATGCAGCTCAGAGGGTACAAACTTTCAGTTATGAGATCAGTAGGTTCTGAGGGCCTAAATTGACCAGATGTTGAGTATTACGTTTACCTGAAATTTACTAAGAGCAGATCAAAAACATCACCACATACACACAATATTCTGTGTGTAGTGATGATGTGTTCATTTGATACAGTAACAATTATACAAGGCATGTACACATCAAATTATTTACAATATAAGTGTATATTAAATCATGCACAGTTATATAAAAAATTGTACACCTTGAGTTCATACAATTTGCATTATATGTTATACCTTCCTAAAGCTGGAAGAAGATGGAAACTTATGCCTGAATCTAATGACACTGTCAAATGACACCTCTACCCAGTATCGTGTCACCGGTACTCAGGAAGAGAGGAATGGATGGAGAAGGACAGAAAACAGCAAGCGGAACCCAAAACCCAGCCCTAATCTGCGATGAGAAGAAATTGGAGACTAGTGAAATATGCAAAACAACCGCCTCTGTCCTTGGCTTCCTCCATCTTTTGTTATGCTTTGTTTTGTTTCTTTTGCACTTGCTTGCTTGATTTTTTGTTTGTTTGTTTCTTGAGACAGGATTTCACAATGTGTCAAAGACAGGAGTTGAACTCAGTCTTCCCTCGACTTCCAGAGTACTGTGATGAACAGCATGTATCCCTGCCCCTGGCTGGCTCCATCTTCTTATCCACTGAATTTCCAGGACAGATCTCAAGCCCTCACCAAAAATGGCCATTAATCCACTTATCCACAACCTAGATTTCCCTTGCTATTCACAATTCTAAATATCCAGTGGCAAGTTCTTCTGTTTCAATAAATAAGTCTTTAGCTTATTTTTCCAGGCTTCTCTGTTTATTTCCCTTGACATAACAAAACAAAACACATTTAACTAATTGTCTTTTACATTAGATTCAGTCAAGAAAAGTCTTGAATTTGATACATTTATTTCAAAATCCTGGCACTGTACTTGAAATGAAAATGTCTACGTAGCATATAGATTCTGATATTTTGGGGGTGGGTCACATTTTATTCCTTGTGATTACTCAAATTAAGCTGACAGCTTTATATGTAACAAGAGTTATAACCTGAACCTAATTTGTGGATTTCTTGTGTTTTGGGATGGTCTCTGCTCATTCAGTCTGCTATTAAGAGCACATTAGTATTCCAAGAAATAGAGAGCTCAAGAGATGTGACTTCTTCTCTTACAATAAACATTAAAAGTTGAAGCATATAAAAAAAATTGGAAATGCACTAAAAATAAGCTCATCTCTTGTGCGGGCAAAATGACTACAGGTACCTTTCAAAGGCTGTGGGTATACAACCTGGAGACTTGCTACTGATGCAAAATCCATGCTTCACCAAAACCAGGTCTCAGTGTTGGGGAAGATTCTTTCTACCTATATACTGCAGCTCCAGAAACTCCAGAATCTGGGCCCAAATTCAAACATTATTTGTATCCACCCTATTAAAAAGAGGGAAGGCTTTCTTGCCAACCTATCATCTTAGGACTCTGCCTGCTAGTGTAAAAATCTCTGGCATCACTCACGCTTGTCATTAAGATCAAGGGAAAGTTCCATCCATGCCCTCTGTAGGTCCAGGATAGCTACTAACAGTGCCCGAAACCCAAGATCATCCATGCTTATTTCACAGGTACTAAGGAGATCATCACCCCAGATTACAGCCTTGAAACTACAGCTGCTGGTGCAAAAAGCTATGGAAGTATATGGGTTTGCTCTCAAGGCCAGAGGAAGGTCTCATCCAGGTCCATTGCTCCAGGTCTGCTGCTCTAGGTTCACAGAAATCAATGCCAGAGTCCTCAGGTGCACCAGAACCATTCCCACCTACACCTCCAGGAGTATACATACTAGTACCTTAACCATAGTACCATCTACTTGTGCCCTGGGGATCTTGAAAATGTCTCATTCACAACTTACAGTCTTGGACCTCAGTCTCTAGTACCAAAAGCTCATTTGCAGTTGTCCTTTGAGACATACAGAAGCCATCATCTGGACAGCCCAGCTCTAGGAAAGAAGCTATCAGTGCTACAAGCCACAGCCCCACTGCCATCACTCCTGAGGATGGAGGGCAAGGCCCACAATTCCCCTGTGCATCCCACGGCCTCGAGTCTGTGGTTTCAGTCTGTGGGTTGATGTGAGCTCATTCTGTGGGACTTGGGTGAGGCCTCGTCTTATGACTCTGAAAATGTGGTTGTTGGTGTCATCAGCCCAGGTATCTCCCACATTCCCACATTCCCATGTTCTATGATCCCCCTTCACATTCTGTAGTTTAGGGACCATGGCTTCTGGACAAAATACCTGATGCTACTCATGCTTCCTAAGGAATCTAGAGACAGTCCTTACCATAAGCCACACTACTAAGACTATGGCAACTGCTGTCACAAGTTCTAGGGCCTTGAATTTCCATTTTACATATCCCTTTGGAAGCTTATGTTCATCACAGAGTTACACAACTACCCTAATGAAGCCATTCAGTATAGACTATTCAGTATAGACATTGCTGAACATCAACCAAAGCCAAAGAAATACATCTTCTTTCCTATCTAAACAAAAAATCTTTTCCCACTAAAGCTACTTCATGAAACTGGAAGAGCCAACTGTTACACCAGATGCACTAGCAGCAACAAAGGGGCACAAGACACACAAAAAGAAATATCACTCTCCTGGAGCAAAGAAATTATCCAGAAACAGATCCCCTCTAGAAGGGGAAAGTACAAAATGCCAGCAAAAGAACTCAAAATAACGATCTTAAGGAAATGGTGGGCTATAAAGGCACACATACAGACAATAAAAAGAATTGGGAAATTCTACTCAGTATACAAATAAGAAATTCACCAAAAAGACAAAAATTATCTAAAAAGAACAAATCTGGAATCTTGGACCTGAAAATTAATCAATTAAGTAAATACAATGAGCTTTAAATAAAACATCATTGTATATTGATAAAGACATCAATTCAGCATGAAGATATAATAATTATAAGAATATATGCAGCCAACACAGGACCACCCAGCTATATAAAGTGCATTTTTAGCTCTAAAGATAGATGCAGCCTCCAGGACAGTAATAGACTCCAGCGCCCCATTGTTCTAAACAGACTATTCAGGCTGAAACCAACAAAGAAATCACTGACTGAATCACACCGAAGGGTGAATGCCCGAATCAGACGCGTACTGAGCCTTCATGCAGCAGCAAAGGAAGGCACGTGCTTCCCAGCACGTGGGACACGCCCCAGGTGACGTCACATGTCAGGCCACAAACCAAGGGCACTAAATGCACTAAAAGTAAGCTCATTTCTTGTGCAGGCAAAATGACTACAGGTACCTTTCAAAGGCTGTGGGTAGTAAACTTCCAAAAACCTGAAATCACATTTTGTACCTTCTCAGACTACACAGAAAAAACTACACACCAACAAGAAGAATACAAAGTATACAAACACACGAAAATTGAATAACATGCTCCCAAATAACTGATAGGCAAGTGAAGAAATTTAAAGAGAAAATCAAATAACTCAAGAAATAAATAAGTGCCGGGTGTGGTGACTCATGCCTGTAATCCCAGCACTCGGGAGGCAGAGGCAGGAGGATTGCTGGGATGTGAGTTGGAGGCTGAGCTCAGGGCCAGTCTGAACCACAAAGTGAGACCCTGTCTCAAAAAACCTAAAAAATAAATAAATAAATAAAAATGGCAAAGCCACATATCATAATCCGAGGGATGTGGCAAAAGTTGCATTCAGATAGACATTTATAGTAATAAATGCTCACATCAAAAAATAGAAAGGTCTGAAATACCTAATATAACACAAAGACTTAGAAAAGCACGAACTAATTCAAAATTATAAAAAATGAAATAAAAACCATTTCAGAAATAAATAAAATGGAGACAAAATATAGAAAACTTAAGAAAAAGGAAAAATGAGAATTGTCACGTCATAACTGGAACAAATTCTCAATGCTGACTGTGATCACAATGTGTATACAAAATGTACAAAAAAATCAATTTAAAAAAAGAAATGAAAAGATGATTTTTTTAAAAAGTATAAACAAAACTGACAAACTTTGGGCCAGGGATTTAGCTCAGTGGTTCCAGTGCCTGCTTTGCAATCTCAAGGTCCTGGGTTCAATCCCAGGTAAGCACTTACAGTAATGCCTGCGTGGTGACTCACACCAAACAGCAATCAGGACCACATACCGCAGGGCCAGGCATGGTGCTACCTGTCTCTAATCCCAGCACTCAGGAGGCAGAGGCAGGAGGATTGCTGAGTTCAAGGCTGAGCTCAAAACCACCCTGAACTACAAAGCGAGACCCTGTCTCAACAAACAAACAAAAAATTTTGATAAACCATTAGCTAAACCAGCAAAAAAAGAGAAGTCTCAAAATCAGAGATGAAAAAATTAGACATTTCATTATGACTGATACCTTAGAAATACAAAAATTCATTAGAAGCTACTATGAACAATAATGTCAAAAAGCTGGAAAAAAATAGATTTCTGAACAAAATAAAATCTACAAAGGGAATCAAGAAGAAACAGAAAATCTAAACAGATCAACAACAAGCAATTATACTGAAGTATAATTAAAATTCTCCCAACTAAAATACAATCCAACACCTAATGAAACTTTTAAATAATTAATTTTAATTTTTAAATTTTTTCCAAAAGAGTTATAATGGAAGGTAGTCTGTCAAACTTTTTCTATGAGGCAGCATTACTCTGATATCAAAAGAGGACAAAAATACAACAATAAAAACACTTAGGTCCATAACCCTGGAGAACACAGACACAAAGATAATTCAATATTAGCACACAATTCAACAGCTCATCAGGAAGATCACATACCCTAGGGTTGCGCTTCCTCCACTTAGCTCAAGGATGGTTCAGTCCACACGAATCAGTGAGCACCCCCCAGCACATGAACAAAACAAAGGACGAAAGTCTAAGGACATTGCAAATGATGCAGAAGACGTACACAATAATAACCCACATCTCTTAATGGGAGAAACTCTATAATGAGTTCAGAAGGAGTATACCTCTACATGGACAAGCCATCACTAATATCATACCAAACAGGTAAAAGTTGCCAGTGTTTCCTCTAACACTGAGAACAGGACAGGGCCTATACTATTATTTCTCACAGTACTAGAACTCTAAGCAAGAGCAATTAGGAAAAAAAAAAAAAAAGAAAAAAGAAAGAAAGGATATCCAAATTGGAACACAGGAAGGTAAATTTATCCTGTTTGCAGATGATGCAATTTTCTACATGGAAAACCCTAAATATTCATCAAAAAGCTGTTAAAATTTACATATTCAATAAATTCAGATATCATGTAAAATCATATGGAATTTTCTCAGAAAACTGAAAATAGAACTACCATGTGATTCCCGTACAGGATATATAACCAAAGGAAATGAAATCATTTTACCAAAAAGATATTTGCATTTCCGTGTATATTACAGCACTCTTCACAATAGCTACAATAGGGACGCAACCTACATGCCCATCTGCGGATGAAGAAAATGTGGTTATGGACACACAGTGGAACGTGAGTCGACCATAGCAGGAACGCAATCTGTCATTCGCAGCAATATATGTGGAATGGGCGGTCACCGTGTTAAATCAAATAAGCTGGACATAGAAAAGCAAAGAGCACTTGTTCCGACTCACTTGTGGAAACTGCAGTCAGCCTCACAGAGCAGCAGAATAGTGGTAACTAGAGATTCCAGAGGTCAGGACAGGGGCGGAGTGCAAAATCACAGATAGGAGGACTTAGTTCTGCTTTTCTATAACTAGGAGGGTCCCTTATTAGTTAAATACACAAATAAAAATAATTAACAGTTAAAGATTTGGAAATACGTATTATCCTAATTTAATTATTACTCATCATGTACAGGTATCAGATTACCACGATGTACTCCAGAAACACATATAAATATCATCTCTGAATAAATTAAGTATATGAATAAAAGTCCTGTTGTTTGCTAAGTAACCCTCCAGTACCGGTGTAGCTATCTAGTTCCGCAGCAAGCTACTGTGTATTTTTAAAAGAAAGAGTGTCATTGGTGGGCTACCAATTACATTCCCCCAATCAAGAGTATTCCAAGCCTACATAGTAAACTGTACTTGGAAGTTCACAAATTCTATATTTTAAATATATCAACAATTCAAAGAGTGATTTAAAATTTATTATTATTGTCTTTTACCTGCTATTTTATGTCTTTATAGCAGTAATTTGCAATATATGAAGGAATAGTGCTTCCTCACATAAAATATTTAGGTCTTTACACAATATAATTTCCCTGGTGCATGAAGACTCTTCGTCACCAGCTATGGTGGTACATGCCCGTAATCAGCATTTGGGAGGCTGAGGCAGGATTGCCATCTACAATGAATTCAAGTCCAGCCTGAACTACACACTTTCAAACAAAATAAAGCAGAACAAAAAATCATTTAGGCTTCTTTTTAAAGTTATCAAGATATAATTTACATGTAAAAAGTGCGTGTCATGTGTCCAAGTTCCCTAAGTTTTGATAAACATGAGAACCATGTAGTCAGTGAGTCAACACCATACCCCAGCTCCTTCAAGGAATTTCCATACCACTCAAACTGTCCTTTTACCCTTTTGCAATACCCAGCTGTGCCACCACTAATGCATTCTTCTGACAGGTTAATTTCTTTTCATTGAAAAATTTTAATGGGTACATAAAAACTTTGAAATTATAATATAATTACAGCATCATAAGCTATTGCAATACATGTACACATTGTGTAATGTTTAAATTAGTCTACATATACCTCCCCAAAGGTGTATCATTTATTCTTGCTAAAAGTATTCAGCCTCATTTATTCTAGTTTGTTTAATAGAAATGATACACAGTCACTTTCTATAGTTACCCTACTGTGAAATACCACCCAAGAGCTCCACACTGACTTCATCTGTTCTAGAACCTTATGAGTGAAGTCCAACAGCATGGACATCTTACAGCTTATTATTTATTCAGCTTAACAATTATTTATGTTGACATTCATTCATATTGTTGGGTAAATAGCAGTATATGCCTTTTGGTGGCAGTCTATTATATAACATGCCATAATTTGTCCATTCATCTGCTGGCAGACCTTTTATTTGTTAAAAACATGTAATAGACACACATATATGTATATATACAAATTCACATGAATTTGTTTTTTCAAAGCTTTCAGTCCTTTTCAGGTATATTATTTGACTCTTTGCCATTCCTGTACTCAGCTCTTTGCCAGGAACTCTCTCTCTGGGGTGATAATCAAAGACCCTGCCCTCAGGATTATACATTCTAAAGAAAACATCCCCCCCCCCCGTAAAGGAGCTGTCAGGCAGCTGGGCAGCATGGAGATAAAAGCCAGTGACGGTGAACAGACAGCACCGCGCTGCTCACGGTAGCACTAGGGCTCAGTTCCACCAGGACCTGGAGGAGCATCTTTCAGAACTGCTCCCTGAAGGACAATCGCTAACAGTTTAGCCGTGGGCTCCCCCCAGCTCTCACTGCAGGGCTGAGGGCTGGAGCAAGGGCTGTCTCTCGGGTACCCACTTCCCTGCACCCTGGCAGAATGCACTGGGGTACAGTCTGAGAAAGCTGATACTATGGCAGAGCATTTCTGGACAAGACACAGCCCACTGTAAGACAATGGCATTTGAGAGGAGTGTGCACGTCACAGAACTGTCTGCTAAGGTTGCAACTCACACTAGCAGCATCTGCTACCCTCAGTTTACTGACTTGATCCCATTTCCCTACCTTTGCACTGATTACCCATGATGCAATTAGTAATACCCAAACTGCTATTGTTGCCATCTGTTGGTAGCAAATGGTAACTGAGATACCTTCAATGGATTAGAAATGCTTATAATCTGAACATTTATTAAGCAGAGGGATTCTATCATTCTTGTTTCATAGGGTTTCTGTGAGAAGGAAATTAGAACATTCTTGGAATGGCACTGTGACTATTATAAAACATTATGTTTTTGTTTCTGTAAATGTACAGGAAGGACTTAAAAGTCATCTCTCCCCCAATGCCAAATCTAATCCTAGTGCATCATAGCCAGAAATCTAGCAGGTAAACAGACTTTATAAAACGCTGTTACTTTTGTCTTCTATCTGAAACATCCTTTCCATGACTTTTCCTTGCTAAGATTCAAGTTCGGTTTAAATGTTGCTCAAAAAGCCACATAATTCCTTTGCATACCCCATCTCTAATCCAGCATCTTACTGCATTACACTAGAGGTAACAGTAAACAAGTCCCTGGGCTCGTCCAGCGGGGAGCTTTTGGAAAGCAGGATCGACACCTGATCTCACTCCGCATGCCTGGCACGTACTATAATATTTGGCATGTAGTAGGCATTCGATAAATGTTTGTTGAAATCGCTGAATTAATTTGCCATCCAGTAACAACAGCCTCCTTCCTACTTAGCTGTGTCTCACAGCAAGCAGTCGGGCCCAGCAGGGTGCAAGAGATGAAGGGGATTCATCTAAAATCAATTTATTTGGGGGAGGAAAATGTACTGTATTCAATGAAATGATTCAGTTTCATCTTTTGTACACAGCTTTACAGCTGTACATGACCATAATTTTATGTCAAATATCAAGATGCTTAAGTCATGGTGGAGATGCATTACTCTTCTGTACAGAGCGTAACACTCTAAAAACAACACTGACGATCCCCCAGGAACTAAACTCTGAAGTGATGGAAAGTTAAAATACTAATACTTGTTAATGTCTAGATCTTGGATGGTTTGGGAAGAAAAAATCCTACAAGCTTATTAATACTTAGACAACTCACAGATGACCAATTCTAATGTAGATATCTATTAAAATATGTGACTGATTTCAAAATCAGATTTCATTCCAGTTAAAGTACAGAGTGGAAGGAAACCCAAGATCATTGTAAGAGAGCTTCTTGAGGCCCTTTTTTCAATCTTTTCTGAAACCACTGAAAAATATTTAATGTATATCAAACCATGGGTCCAAAATCTTGCTGGGTTGTGACTTTTCCAGCCCGTATGAAGGCCAGGTTGACAGGACCCGCCCTAACTGACTGAATGGTGCCTGAGTGTGGTTAATTTAATGCAGTCACACTATATATCCTGTTTTCTTTCCCAGAGATGAAAACAACTTCCAGGTAGAATTTAGAAAACTAAAAAAAAAATTTTTTTTTCCTTTGAGTTTCATGTGATCTGTTCTGCAAAAGTAGCCAGAATTTAAGTAGCCAGTTTGAAATAGCATTTTAGAATGGCTGAGTCAGGGCTTCTTGACTAGTTACTCAGCCAAGATGAAGCTGTGAAGCAGCTGGCCGTCAGCTCCTTCTCTCCCACTCCAGCGTCCTTGTCTGCAGCTCCAAGGTAAAGTGCTCTGAGGAGCAGAGGGCAGTGGCAAAGCTCTGCACCCTGCTCAGCATGCTCTGAGCCCGCCTGCACAGCCGGCCTGACCACATGCACATGACGCTCTATTTCATGGCACCCAACCTGTGGGTGCTACTCTCGCACTGGCATTTGGGCTATTGTGCTCCTACTCAAAGCTACCTGGTGCCCATCATTAGAGCATCCTCATGGAGGAGGCCAAGTCCACAGAGAGCCAGGGAGCAGATCTCAGCCGACAATCATTCAGCAACTCCCAGGACACGTAAGGACTCTGTCCTCCTCCCTCTCCATGGAGAAGCCTTTTGGTGGGCCAACAGAGAAGTGAAGGTTTCCCCTCTAAAGGATCTCCGGAAGAACTCTTAGGGTCCCTGGGTCAGCAACTCCTAGTCCCAAAGCCACCAAAATCTCTTTATTATTTTTATTCTACAGTCCTTATGACCTATTCATGCAGACTTTGTGATGGAGATCCTGAAGGTCTGGAAATAAGATTTCAGGCAAGAGTTAGCCATTAAAATTCACGCAATAATTTTGTTTAGTTTTTATTTCTTTTTTTAATAAAATGAACTATTTGGAATATTTAGGAAAAGAGGTTACACAGAGGTAGTCAAAACTAGAAAGAATGTTTAAATTTAAAAATTTATTACAAGCGGCACATGCATCGCAATTCACTCCGCTCCGAAGACTCCCCTTCCCTCCTGGAACACTCACCCCAAGTTCTTGCCACTATGTGAAAGTGGGTTTGGAAGTCCTCTCTGGATCCTCACGAGCTACGATCTAACATACGGTGAATGCTGCTGCTGAAGGCCAGCTAAGGAAAGGCAGACGCCTAGGGACATCACAGGAATCCTCATCCAATTCCTTCTCCACGTCTGGTCCTACTGTGCGACTCCTGGCTCTGCTTCAAAGTCAAAACCATTATGAAGGGAAGTGTTTTGGGTAGATTTCAGGAACTTGAGGCACCCACCACACCACAACTAACGTCGCTGACAGAAGAAGACTTCCAAAAAGTAGCAGCTGACTGCTTCAGGAAGTCCCAAGGATAATGGGATACAGATGTTCAAAGCAAGGGGACTCTTCTGAGCGAGGCGAATGGAATGTGACTTTTACTCTGATCATTTTTAAA